>VDFB02089130.1:257461-349077 GCA_007258455.2 Sequoia sempervirens | reverse complement strand
ATGATATATGCCCTTATCCATTTGATCAATGCATCACCATGATGCCTTTCCCTCAAAACTTTGAAATGCCAAAATTTGAAAAATAAAAAGGGAAAGGAGATCCCAGGGAAAACTTCAAGGAATTCTATATAGCATGTCAAGAAGTCTCCTATAGAGACATATATCTTATGAGACTTTTTCCTCGAAGCTTAGGAGGTCAAGCATTGGAATGGTTCATCCACCTTCCACATGGTTATATCACCACTTTTAAAGATTTAGGTGAAATATTTGTGGCACATTTCTCCTACAACATTAAACATGAGACCACCATGCTAGACTTATGTAATACCGAATAAAAAATAGTGAGAGTTTTGCAACAATGACTACATCTTTCTAGTAGATTCCCATGGCCTATTCTCAAAAAATAATTAGTAACCATCCTTGTGAAAAATTTAAATCCAAAAATGGGCCTCCATTGCAAGTCCAATATGCCAATTCCTTTCATGAAATCATAGATAAGGGAGTAACTATTGAAATAGCCCTCATAGCCAAAGGTTTACTCAAAATCTATAAGGAATCCAAAGACAAGGTCATCAAAACAATGACAAATGATGGTTTTGGGCCAAAAGAAAAACATTGTCAATAATGGTGTTACTGATGCTAAACACATCCAAAACTTCTAAACAATTCCGTATTCATCCCAAACTAATCCAAAATTACAAGTTGTCCACAACAACATTACCATTCCATAAGGACAACCCAAACAAAACAATAACCCAAAACACAAATACACTCCTCTAGGTGATCCCATGGAGGTAGTATTTCAAAAACTAGTCCAAGCTAACCTCATAAAATATCCAGTGACTAGACCCTTTGATGAAAGCCAACCCAAGCCTACATAGTATAAAGAAAAAAAATATTGTGAATATTGTAGAGTCAAAGGACATGCCACAAGTAAATGTATGAAATTAAAGAATTATATCCAATATCTTGTTGATAAAGGAGAAATAATCATTGAAGGTCAACAAGCACAATCGACAAATGAACAACAAGGTATTTACCAAGAATCTTTTCCCAAGTATGAAAAAACCTCCAATCCAATAAGGCGGTCCCCTACACCTACACCAACTATATTCAAAATCCAACATCCCATGACTCCATTGTAAGAAGAATCGAGGAATCTCCCCTGCATATAGTCACAATCACCATTAATGGTTCCATTTGCATCGTCACCACACATCATGGGAGAGTCACTATCCAAGGTGCCTTGTCTTCCTCCAGCCAACCATCCATCCAATATAACATCTTGGGCCAATTAGGAAAGAACCCGCCCAAATTTCTATCTTGGAATTATTAAAGACCTCCCCCACCCATAAAGAAATCTTGAAAAGAGCCTTACAAGAATCCCAATTACCTAATGATATTAATACAAAACAATTTCAATCCATGATGCCGCATTTACTTTTCTCTCATCATCTAGCCTTTACTAAAAAAGACTTGTCCACACAAGACACCTTTCACAATAAAGCCCTACACTTTGAAGCATACATCCATAAACATAAGATCAAGTGTGTACTTATAGATGGTGGATCAACATTAAATTTTTATGCTTTAAATTTTAATATAGTTGGGATATTTTGATGGAGCTATAGACCCTAGCAAGAGGATAACAATCAAGGCATATGATGATGTTGAGCGAGATTTTGAAGGAATAATAAAGTTGCCCATTCAAGTTGACCCTGCCATTATGGAAACAACATGCCAAATATTAGACCTTGATCTACCCTACAACATACTCTTAGGCTACCAATGGATTCATACCATGTAGTTTGTTCCCTCCACTTTTCGCCAATGCATCAAATTCCCATATCAAGGTAAGGAAATCAGTGTCCTTGTTGACCCTCATCTCTTTCAATATTGTAAAATGTTGGAAGAAAATTACCTTCATTCACATCATTGTCTAATAAATAGTGTTTCTTCTCTATCATCATCCTATATTTATCCCTCATTGCTTCTATGTGGAGCGTGATTTCCTACCCTAAATGATGCAAAACAATAGAAAAACAACAAGGAGAAGGAGAAATAACACAACACCTCAAGATTAACCTAAGTTGAACTTGAACAAAGAAAGATAAAATAACAATTATACCTTATCCAAGTTGATCCTTTGGTTGGCCCTTTGATGAAGATTAGTTGTGTACTCCTTGATGGAAAAATGATCTACAATGATATGAAAAATGCTCTAAATTGGATGATGAATGCAAATATGTAAATGAGTGTTTAGCTAAATGTGTGAGATAAATGCAAAGAGAGCTTCAAAATGCAACAATGGAGGATTAGAATTCTTGTATGCAAGTGCTTGAGAGTGCTAGAGCTTGAGAGTTGAATTTGTGAATGTAATGAATGTGATATGAATGAATGAATCAAAAATAAGACAAAATCTTCCATTTTAAGGGAAGAGTCTCTAGAGAAATGAACGGCTAGGACTTAGCCAACATGGGCAAGATGGAGAGTTATGGTGAGTTGAGGACTCACAAGCCCTCACATCTTTCCATGTGGAAGAGGAGGTGGAAAAAGGACATGTGAGGTGTAGAGAGGACATGTGAGGTGGAGGTACTTACACATTTAGCAAAACACCTTCTAATCATCATTCATGGGGAAGAGGAAAACATTGGAGGAATAAATGTGAATTTTTAATTCACATGGGGAAGAGATCATGGCTTAGTAAAGAAAGCACTTTTGAAAGGTTGACTTGGAGGACATACCAGAAATGACATGAGGATTAGATTAAGGTTGTGCAAATAGATGATTAAGAAAAAAAATGAAGGATTAAAGGCAAGTGGAAAAATATGGAGGATGTGACATTAATCCCTATTAAAGGTGTTCACATCCTAATAATGGATTAATTAAAGTAATCCAGATTAGAAGAGGATTATGGAGGATGTAACAAGGAGAGAGAAAAGTGGAAATTTAAAATTGATTTAAATTCAAGAGGCTAAATGACTAAATTAAATAAATTGATGTATTTATTTAATTTAGAGAGGAAGGGATGAAAGGTAAAGTATTTAATTATTAAATTAAGTACTCTAGGAGCCTTAGGAAAAGGGGGAAATATTAATTAAATAAATCATTTAATTAATATTGATGGGGAATATGAGATAGGCAAATAAAGGGGATGAATTTGACCATATGAGAGTGGTCAAATTTGGATGCCTACATTTTTCCCCTCTTTGAGATGCTGCTACGAAGGAGCATCCTTTCAAAGAAGATTAAAAGATAGGACCAAGAAAAAGATGGTTAGATTGGAAAATATGCCTCAGTCATTCAAAGTAGTGACTAGGAAGAAAGACAATGGGGGTGAAGATGAAGATTAGGGATTGAGGATGCCCCCTCGAGAGGACATGCAAGTTCAAGAGAACATAGGTGTGCTCTCAAAATGGATGAGGTGATGCGAGAGTAGATGGGGAAGATGATTCAAAATGATGGATAAGAGAGGATGACATAATATGAAGAGATAAAAGCAAGCACAAATGGATTCAAGGACAAATGTGATGTTTCCCTAGTCAAACTACAATCCAAAATGGGTTGATGATGGATGGAGTGTTGTCGATGAGGGAACGATATATCTCGAAACAACACGAGGATAGGGAAGGATACATCCCAATGATGATGATGAAAGTGTTGTTGATGAGGGAAGGATACATCCTAAAACAACACCAAAGGATAGGGAAGGATACATCTCGATGATGATGATGATGATTGGATCAAGGCTTGTAGCAAGGTTGGGAACAAGACTGAGGATGTGATTAGATGATTTGTGCTAGCTTGAATGGATGAGGATTGGATTGAGATGTCAAATGGATGAAAAGAATGAAAATGATGGAGGAAAAGATGCTTGGAAGGTAATGCAATGGAATTTATCATGATGCAATCCTAATGTGATTTTCCATTTTCAGAGCACTGATTTTTGCTATAGCATAAGACACCAAGTGCCAGGGTATGTGAAACCAAGGCGGATTAGTGTCTGATGCACAAAAAAAACACAACAGACAAGAAGGCTATCCCAACACCCCAAAGTCGTGATGAATTTGGTTGGGCTAGGTATTGGCATAACCACAAGCACAAAAGGATGCCCTAGCATAACACAAGACCGCAAGGGTCTTGGCGGGTACTACGTGAGACAACAAAGAAGACAACAACAAAGAAAAGATCAAGATACGCCTCTATGTTGACCAGTCAAAACACACCATGATATGATAGATCATAGCGGCCTTGGCAAGTGATGATAGAGAGCTCAATATGATAACCAAAATACAAAAGCATCAAAAGATCACAATCAATTTCAAATGTCCTTTTCCACAAGATCAAAAGGGTGGATGGGATTGATGAGGTTTTTTAGGAAGGATGCATCCTATTAAGACCAAAGATGGATATTAAACTAAAAGATTGATATGACGTAGGATAATCAAAACTAACTAAATCTGATGATACCAGTGGATCTCGTTTGTTAAGAACCAGCTAGATAAGGACATACTTGATGACACGACAAAAGACACGGGACGCAAGACACAAGACTAACACACCCTAAAGACCTAGGGGCTCGAGGGCCAATCAAATATTAGCCTTGCCTATGTGAAAGCGCAAAGCCCTCGTAGTTCAATAAAATACTGACAACTGACCATGGATAAAAGAAAAAAGAGGACAATGGAAACAATGATGGATGAAAAAGACCAAATGGATAAAAGCCCCAAGGGTGGATCAAATGATTGGCCTTGCCTACGTGAAAGTGTAGGGGCAACATAGTTTGACAAAACACTCATGACTAACCATGGATAAAGGATGATGAGATGACCATGATAAGTAGATAAAATGATGGAACCATGATGATGAGACAAGATAAACTTGGTGGATAAGATAGGATGATGGAAATTGCATGAAGTTCAAGGATGGGATAGTTGTTCAAATCATCAAAAGATGAATTGGGAGGATGATACGATGGAGAGATGAGTGATGAGAAGTGACATGAGATTGGAAAGATGTGCAAAAGAAGTGGGAGTGATGACGATGAGATAGATGGCATTAGGTTGCATGAGGGAGAGCCTATAGTTAGATACCAATGACAAGGGATTATGAGAGGGAAGGGAAAAAAAAAGAGGTAAAGGGATGGGAAGATGCTATGATGGATGAATAGAGGGATAAGGATTTGGAGGTGGAAGAGATTGTCTGGATGGATAGGAAGATAAGGATGGGGAGATGGAAAAGGATTTTTGGTTTGATGGATGGTAAGATAAGGATGGGGAGATGGAAGGAATGCTATGATGGATGGATATGAAGATAGGGATGGGGAGATGGAAAAGGATTTTCAGTTTAATGGATGGTAAGATAAGGATGAAGAGATGGAAGGGATGCTATGATGGATGGATAGGAAGATAAGGATGGGGACATGGAGGGGATACTATGATGGATGAAGGATGTCTCCAAGGACTATGTCCCAAAGGTGGTAGATTCCCCCACTCTAGATATGTCATGTGTGATGAGGTAGGAGGGATGGAAGACAAGTGGATGGGAAGATAAAGGAGATAAATGGAAGAGGATATGTTGGGTCGATGAGGGAGGGATATGGATGTAGATTGGATGCCTGGATAAGGAAGGGAGACTAATGGTAGCATGACGAGTGGACAAGGAAAGTAGATGGATGTGGATAAGGATTAGGAAAGTGTGTAGGTGAGGGGGATGTATGCCAAGAGGTTTCCAAAGCATGTATATATGTTTTCCCCTATCTATATCAAGAGCACAAGGAGGATGGAGGGATTGGGATAAATGGGATATGACAAGAAGGATGTGTAAGATAGGTTGGATGGAGGAAATGGGTTAAGGGGATGCAGTTGCCTCCAAGTGTGGAAGTAAACTAGATGGGGGATTTACACATGATGCCTAGTTGCCAGGTTTTCATCATGGTACTTATCCAAGGCGCTTGTTTGGCAACTTTTCACCATTGGACGAATTATTTCTCTATACTATTTTTTTTTTTGAATTTTTTGGATAGTATGCAGATGGAGGTGGATAAGGATAGGGATGTGGATAAGTGGATTTAGAAGATATGTGATAAGGAGATGGATGAAGGGCTCAAGCATCAAGTTCCATACAAGGTATTAAGAGCCCATGTGTGAAGTGACTATTGGATGCTGGTACAACCAAGGTGATGAAGATGGATAGATTATGCAAAGGAATGGATTAAAGGGATTGGATGAAGGAGATATGTGGGATAATGGATGGGATGTTGGTGACTATATGGATGGAATGATGGGGTGATGAGTTTAGGACCAACATTGGCACATATGGTGGTGGATGTGAAAGACTGGGAGGATTAACAGATGGAGAATGTGGGGATAACGGAGGAGATGAGATAGTGAATTTTGGGACATAAGGACCCGAAATAGATTTAGGAGATGGTGGATGTGTATGATTATATTTTGGATTAGCAACTTTGGATGTTGTTACAGATTTTTCATTTGAAGAAATTTCATCTTTTTTCTTTGGGATCCACATGGTTTTGATTTTTGTTTTGGTGGGCCTTTGCGACTATTGATTTGATTTTTCTTTTCGCCAACATGTATGTTTATGGATACATGAGGAGCTTTAGATTCATGTGGATGTTTGGATTTATGCATGTTTATTTTTGCATCCAAAGTGCTTCTAATAGAAACATGATGGGTGTAAGGAGATAGATGATATGGAGGAAGCATGAATGGAGTGATGGAGGTAGGGTTTTGAGGATTATATGTGGATGGAGAATGTGTAGGTTTGTGCCTTTGTTGATCTTGATTAGGGAACATGAGAGTGGGATGTTTATGATGGGTGGCATGGATAGGTGATTGGTGGATAAAAGGATGAATAGGATGGGATGGAGAAGGTGATTGTGGGGTATAAGGGCCCAAAATGGGCTTAGTAGCTGTAGGATGTGTGATAGTGGATGGAGGGACATAAGGACCCAAAATAGATGGAGTAGATGAAGGAGGAATGTGGATGGTTGTTTTGAGGTGATATGATAGAGGGGGGATGTTAGAAAATGGTTTAGTGGAGTGATGGGAAAAGCCTATTATAATTTTTGAGGAGGCTTGTTGAGGACAGATAGAGGTTGTACCAAAAATTTTGGATTGTGAGTCTTGAGAGATATATCCAAGACCTTGTGTACGCGGATTTTCTTTGACATGGATGGGATCTAAAATACCTTGCTCATGAAAACCTAAACCTTTTCCTTGATAGTTCATGCTCTTGAGCATCTGATGTATAGTAGGATGCTTTTTATTTTGGAAATATGATGTGATTCCATTATTAGGTGAAGGATGAGTGGCATTTAGGCTTAGTTCCTCTTCTGCAAGGAAACCACCATGGATGAATGTGAGAGTACCGAGGGAATATAAAAGTGGTGTGGGGATAGTAGGATTAGGCGACGATGGAGGATCACAAGATGGAGATGATGGGGTAGCAGCATCGTGATCGGGAGGAGTGAGTGGTAAGGGATCAAGAGAAGGATTAGGTGATATGATATGATTTGGATTTGTGGTAGTGGGTGATAAGGGCTCATGTAATGGAGTGATCGGATCTTGAGTGTCAAGGGGATCATGGGATGGAATGGATGGGGGATTGTGATCTTGAGGTGGACTAGATGGGACGGTAGGATCTTGATTTGGAGAAGGGGATATGTTGGTATGCTTTGGATCAAGCTCTTGGCATGACTTATCTTGTGGGTATGGCAGGATGATGGAGTGTTGGAGGGATTCCTCAAATGGGGGAGATGGAAGGATGGAAGATTCATGAAGTTCATGGGAATGGATTTCGATGATACTAGGAGAGGGAGGAGTGGATTGGATTTGGGTATCTTGGATGGATTTGGTGGATCTACGAGTAGAAGATGGTGATTGGATTTGGTTATCTTGGATGGGTTTGGTGACTCTCGAGGTAGGAGATGGGGGTTCAATGGATTTGGTGGGTTTGATGGTTTTAGCGGTTTAGGTGGTGCTAGAGGTGGTAACTATAATGATAGGTGTGGGATGGAGAAGGGTCTCATCACTAGTGATCGTGGATGATGGATTGGGATGGTATAGTTCCATGATTTCAAGATGTGTTGTTGGGGGTGTATTCTTTGTCACAAGTCCTTGGAGAACTTCTAGAGTGAGAACTTGCATATTATGGGCTTAGATGGCGTGGTAAGGGTGGATGAAGGATTATGGATGGGTGGAGGACTAGGATTATGGATTGGTGGATGAGGATTACATGGGGGAATGGGATTGGATGTAGGATGTAGGACTAGGAGTAGATGGAGGATTAGGACATGGTGGAGTGGAAGATGGAGTGACATAGGAGTATATGGATGATTAATTAGAACAAGAGGATGCAACTAGTGGATTGTAGTAAGGGTATTGGGAAGGAGGATTTGGTTGGGAAGATTGGGATGGTGGATTAGGATAGGAAGATGTGGATGGTGGATTGGGACAAGAGGATGCAGGTGGTGGATTAGGATAAGAAGATGCAGGTGGTGGATTGTAGTAGAGGTATTGGGATAATTGATTAGGAAGGAAAGATTGGGATGTCTGATTATGATAGGTTGACATAGATGGTGTATTAGGATAGGAAGATGTGGATGTTGGATTAGGATAGGTTGATGGGGATGTAGGATTAAGATAAGAAGGTGTGGATATAGGATTAGGATGGGAAGACTGGTAAGGAGGATTAGGATAAGGGGACATGGATGGGGGATTGTAATAGGAGTATTGGGAAGGTAGATTAGGATGAGAAGATTGGGATGGTAAATTGGGATAATAGGATGTGGGTGTTGGATAAGAGAAAGATTTAAATGAATGATATGATGGATATGTGGGAAGGGAAGATAATGGATATCCCTTGTCAAAGGTAGCATAAGGATTGCTAGTAGGTGTGGGTGAAGATGTGATGGGATAGCTTGAAGGGGTGATTGGATTTTGGAAAGCGGTTGGGGAAAGCTTACTAGAAATGATAGCATCAAGGGGATCTATGTAATATACCTCTTTATCAACAAGACTCTCATTATCATCATCAATGTAATTAGGATTCCCCTTGACTACTATTTTTGGTTGCATTGGTGAAGGATAAGAATTCATGATGTTGGATGGGATGGATATGGATTGAAGAGATGATGAAAAGATAAATAGGATGGATTTGAAGATGGAAGAATGGATCTTAAGATTTGTTTCAATATCAAAAGATCTTGGATGTTAATGGACTAAAGCTCAAGTCAGGATTTAGGCTAAGCTCATACTAGGATTAGATTAAAGCTCAGATTCAGATGGGATTGAAGCTTAGATTATGATTGATTAAAGCTTAGATTGGGATTGGATCAGATGATATGATAGGATTCATTCTAAACCAAGTTTAGGGGTTTCAAATAGATGACGTAAGGTGCTGACAATTGGATTTTGCCAGATTTGGTAGTTTTCAAAAATTGTCAAATTTTGCCATTTTAGGAAATTTCACATACATATCTTTGAGAGTTGAGTTTTGATGTCCACATTGTGATTTTTCCAGATTTTTATGTCCCACCGAGAGTTCCAGAAATGTGTGTGGCATGATTTCCTACCCTAAATAATGCAAAACAATAGAAAAGCAACAAGGAGAAGGAGAAATAACATAAAACCACCTCAAGATTAACCTAAGTTGAACTTGAACAAAGAAAGATAAAAGAACAATTATACCTTATCCAAGTTGATCCTTTGGTTGGCCCTTTGATGAAGATTGGTTGTGTGCTCCTTGATGGAAAAATGATCTACAATGATATGCAAAATGCTCTAAATTGGATGATGAATGCAAATATGGAAATGGGTGTTTAGCTAAATGTGTGAGATAAATGCAAAGAGAGATTCAAAATGCAACAATAGAGGATGAGAATGCTTGTATGAAAGTGCTTGAGAGTGCTAGAGATTGAGAGTTGAAGTTGTGAATGTAATGAATGTGATATGAATGAATGAATAAAAAATGAGACAAAATCTTCCATTTTAAGGGAAGTCTCTAGAGAAATGAATGGCTAGGATTTAGCCAACATGGGCAAGATGGAGGGTTGTGGTGAGTTGAGGACTCACAAGCCCTCACATCTTGCCATGTGGAAGAGGAGGTGGAAAAAGGACATGTGAGGTGGAGAGAGGACATGTGAGGTGAAGGTACTTGCAAGTACCTTGGCATTAGGGGAAGATTTCCTCAAAAAGGAAGTTCTTGTCCCCATGTGGAAGGATGGTGACAAGTGAGGAATTTTAGAATTCCTCACTAATCATCATGGGGAAGAGAGAAGTGGTTGGGGAAATAAATGAGAATTTTAAATTCACATGATTGGAAGTACCTTGAAGATAAGACAAAGTCCTCATAAAGGAGGTCCTTGTCCCATGTAGGTGATGTGACTTATGAGAGAATTTGGAATTTCCCAACAACCTTCATGGGGAAGAGGAAAGCATTGGAGGAATAAATGTGAATTTTTAATTCACATGGGAAAGATGTCATGGCTTAATAAAGAAAGAACTTATGAAAGGTTGACTTGGAGGACATACTAGAAATGGCATGAGGATTAGATTAAGGTTGTGCAAACAAGTGATTAAGAAGACTAATGACGGATTAAAGACAAGTGGAAAAATATGGAGGATGTGACATTAATCCTAATTAAAGGTGTGCACATCCTAATCATGGATTAATTAAACTAATCCATATTAGAAGAGGATTATGGAGGATGTAACAAGGAGAGAGAAAAGAGGTAATTTAAAATTG
Organism: Sequoia sempervirens; assembly: GCA_007258455.2. NCBI lineage: Eukaryota > Viridiplantae > Streptophyta > Pinopsida > Cupressales > Cupressaceae > Sequoia > Sequoia sempervirens. The sequence goes on along the minus strand of VDFB02089130.1, from coordinate 338,310 downwards.
ATTTAAATTCAAGAGGCTAAATGACTAAATTAAATAAATTGATGTATTTTTTTAATTTAGAGAGGAAGGGATGAAAGGTAAAGTATTTAATTATTAAATTAAATACTTTAGGAACCTTAGGAAAAGGGGAAAATATTAATTAAATAAATCATTTAATTAATATTGATGAGGAATATGAGATAGTCGAATAAAGGGGATGAATTTGACCATATGGGAGTGGTCAAATTTGGATGTCTATAGCTTCAACCTTTCATCTCCTCTAATGAAACTATACCCAAGGTCAAGGCTAAGATTATGAGTAAAGGATGTGAAGAATATGAAATGCAAAATTCCCTCTGCATTGGCCAACTCCCACTCTCTCCAAAATCTCATGGGAAACCAAAGACCAAAGTCATGACTACTGAAGAAACATTTAAAGCAGAGGTAACTACGTTCAAGATATGGGGCCTTTTAGACAAAGATACTATCAAGGGTGGTATTAATTCTTGGCTTTATAAAGAAGAAGAGACACCTCCATTCCTAACAAAAATTTATCCCAAAGGTCTAAAAATCTATAAAAACATGGGATACAAAGGGAAAGGTCTTGGAAAAGAGGAACAACGCATATTGGAACCTATTAATCCAATATAAATAACTAAAAATTAGAGGCTTGGATATGAACCACCCAAAGTGGTGCCTATAAAGCCTAATTCTACTGAGTAAAAAGCAACAAAATATTCTTCTATTGTACATAGCATTGAGGATAATACATATAGAAAGTCCTTCAAAAATATTGCCTCCTTATTCAAGGAAACTCACATATACACTATCGCCCCCTCAAACCCCATATACCTCCAACTCATTCATCTTGAACTTATCAGTTGGGACCAACAAGGACTTCCTATTTTAGATACCTTTGAAAATGATGAGGCAATTTTGGAATTAATAAGTTTTCATGAACATATACCATTGGGGATCACAAAGAATGATTCAAAATCAATTTGAATAATGAAGCCTACTTTGGTAAGAAATTAAACTCCCTTAGTCACAAAAATAGAAAATCTAAAGACTCACCGTCCCCTAGTAAAAACCTCCATGAGGCACTTTCGGACACTAAAAAGGTAAAAATAAAGGACATATCCTTTAGTGAAAACCTCTCTAAGGCACTAGACGATGAGGAAGTTACCTTGCCTTCATTAGTACCACATTATCAATAAAAGTCTCTAGTAATTATGGAAGAAGTACAAGTAGTTAACTTGGGCACTGAAGAGGATTTTAAATTCACATCACTAGCATCCTCTCTCACAAATTAAGAATTTTTTTTTTTACAGAAATTCTCAAAAGATATTTCAAGAATTTTGCATGGTCTTATGCTAACATACCAGGACTAAATCCAACTCTAGTTGTACACCACTTGGAATTTTATCCAAATTCAAAACCAATCAAGCAAAAATTAAGAAAAATGCATCCACAAATAGCCCTCTTGGTAAAAGTAGAATTAGAGAAACCTTTGGAAGCAGGCTTTATTCGTCCAATAGACTACCTTGAGTGGGTATCCAACATTGTACCTATCACTAAGCCCACTAGGGGCATCAGATTTTGCACATATTTTAGGGACCTCGACAAAACATGTTTATAAGACAATTTTCCACTTCCAAACATTGACATAATAGTCAATCTCACAACAAGACATGAAATGTTATTACTCATGGATGGATTTTCAAGATATAACTAAATCAGGATAGCTATATAAGATCAACATAAAACATCTTTTATCACTCCATGGGAAACATTTTTCTATCAAGTGATTTCATTTGGTCTTTAAAATGTAGGAGCTAGCTACCAAAGAGAAATGATAGTAATATTCCATGATTTACTACATGTCATCATGGAAGATTATGTGGATGACCTTTTGGGAAACTTAAATACAAGAGAATAACACATTGAAGTAATTGAGAAAATATTTTCTTGCCTCTATCAATATCAAGTGTGATTAAACCCTAAGAAATGTGATTTTGGTGTCAATTTCGTAAATTTATTGGGATACATTGTGTCCCATAAAGGTATTGAATTGGAACCTACAAAATTTAAATCTATTATTGAATCCCCCCCCAAGCACTCTAAAGAAACTTCATAGTCTTTAAGAGAAACTACAATCCATCATATGGTTCATAACACAATTAGCGGATAAATGTCATAGCACAATTAGCGGATAAATGTCATCCATTCTCTCATCTCCTACACAAGGATGTCAAATTCAAATGGGATGAGAAATGTCATCAAGCCTTCTAACAACTTAAGGATTACCTATCATCACCTCTAGTATTGATGCCTCCAATTCCAGATAAACCATTGTTCTTATACATTTCAGCTACATCAACAACATTAGGCACTCTCTTGGCACAATATGATGACTCTGGGAAAGAGAGAGTGGTCTATTACATTAGCCAAACATTAGTAGGAAATGAGCTTAATTAAATTCCCATTGAGCGAGCATGTTTAGCAATTATCTTTGCCTCATAAAAGCTTTGATGTACTACATGCTCAATCGCCAAATTAATCTTATCTCTAAGGTGGATCCATTGAAGTATCTATTATCCAAAGTAACATTCACTGGTCGCATGGCTAAGTGGTTCATGATACTTAGTGAGTTCAACATAGAGTATGTAGACAACAAAGCAATAAAGGGATGAGTCATAACAAATTAGTTAACCGAAGCACCATTATATGATGGTAATCCTCTCATATCTAATTGTACAAACGAAGCAATCTTCACTATCATCCCTTCCAATTAGTGGAAATTATACTTTGATGGTTCACATTCACAACATGGTTCAAGGGCAAGAGTCTTATTTATCACACCTCAAGGTGATTGTATACCAAAATAGTATCAATTATCATTTTAATGCACCAAAAACATAGCCAAGTATGAAGCATTTATCATAGGACTAAGAATGGCTATCTGATGGAAAATCAAAGAATTACAAGTCTATGGTGATTCACAACTAGTGGTTAGATAGATCAAGGATTACTACCAAACAAAGGATGACAAATTGATCCCATATAAGAGAATGGTAGATAGCTTCAAACAATATTTTACTAATATCACTTTTGAGAAAATACCTAGAGTAAACAACAAGAATGCAGATGCTATGGTTATTATTGGTTCTCTCCTAGATGTGCCTCATAACAGTCACATACATGAGTTTCTTGTTAAGAAAAAATTGGTTCCAGCCTTTGGTGTCCCAAAATTTTAGTTGGCGTGTGAAATTGTTGCTCCTAATTCCCTACCATGACATTTATACTTACCTATAAAATGGTACCCTCCCATCTAAGCTAACCAATACCCAACATAAAACCTTCATTCGCCAATCATCTTGTTTCACGATCCTTGGTGATACCTTCTGTCAAAGAGGCTTTGATGGAACACTCCTCTGGTGTTTAGACAAAGAAGAATCCCAAAATTATTTATGCTAAGTACACGAAGGTATATGTAGTGCTCACTCTAGTGGACTTACCCTCACCAAAAGGCTATTAAGGAAAATATATTACTAGCCAACCATGGAACATGACACACATCAGTTTATGAAGAAATGTTAACCATGTCAAAAGCATGATGATTTGATACATGCACCATCTCAAGGGTTGCAACTAGTCACTACACCATGGTAATTTTCACAATGGGGACTTGATCTCATTGGAAAAATCCATCCATCCTCCTCTAATGGCCATAAACTCATCATAATCGCCACTGGGTATTTTACAAAGTGGTTTGAAGCCATTCCCTTACCTATATCACTGGAAAATAAATTGCTAAGTTCATCCTCCACTACATCATATGTCATTACAACATCCCTCTTGCAATCATCACATATAATGGAAAACCATTCAAAAATCAAGATGTCTATGATCTTTGCCAAAATTTTCATATCCAACACCATTTTTCCAACCCATACTACCCACAAAGTAACAACCAAGCATAGGCTTCTAATAAAACTCTATTGAAAATCCATAAAAAAACAGTCAATGATGTTGGCCATGATTGGCACCTCCAACTGTATAAGAGTGAATTTGCACCCCATGTGCAATTTCCTTTTTTGCCTTTGTCCACCTTAGAAAACCAAGTTCAAAGGCTTAATTCCACCTAAGCTTGTTGCTTGGACCACACTTGGCGCCTATTTTGAGCGTCGGTGGAGGTGTTTTTGTCAAGGATGCCCGCGCGACACATAGACATTCGTGCGGTGAGCTTACATCCCTGACATATTCCCACATCTGGAGCCTGTAGAGGCATTACACTTCCCATTGGGGTTCGATTTGTAACGCCCTCCTCAACCAACCAACCTGAATATGACCATTTCTCTTCATCTCTTCTTCAAATTCATCCTTCCATATGCATTTGAGGCTTCTTCTGATCTTCTTCCATCTTCTACCATCTTCTACACATCCCTTCACATCTTCTTCCAAGCATTGATCTCACGCTCTAACTCTCTAGCTCTCTATAATTCCTCTCTTAGCTCTTCAATCTCCAAACACTTTACACTTCAAAACAACAACATCAACACTCTACCACTTTAGTAGAGCAAGTGTGGAACAAAACACCATTGTAGCATGTTATCACGAAATCTAGCAACGCTCGTTCCACGAATAACCCCCCTACGAAACTTGTCTATTTCCTAGGATTTGTGAAGTTCAAGCATGCATAATGAGGTGATTTTCAAGCCACCTCGAAATGCGTTCCAAAGCCTCAAATAGTCAATTTGAGCATCCCCCTATGTTTTCCTCGTGAAGACCTTCGAAATGAGCCCCTTCGCGAAGTCTCACTATTCGTACTTAGTTAATTGTGAAAAATGCAGTTGCACTGAAAAAGTGCGCTCCTGCTCAGAAGCCATAAATTGGCTAAGTATAAAAAATGCAGGGGCGCTCTTTTTCAGCGCCCCTGCATGAAAGTGAATTTTTAAAATATGTAATAGCGCTGAAAAAGTGCGCTACTACACATTTTACCCAGACTTAGTCCTTTTTCGAGTCATGGCGCGTTTCTTCATGCGTTTTACATCTCTCACTTATCGTGCCATTTTTTGTGCCTAAATTTATTGCTCGACTTGAGTTAGGTTTTTGAGCCACCATTTACTTAAAATTGTTTTAGTTTTCCTTTTTCATTGTTTATGATCTTTATTCTTCATTTCTTGATGCTGGGCGAGTTCTCCTCAAACTGCAATCATGTTTTTAAGAAATTCGAAGTTCCTCTCCAGCAATCTTCGCGTTTCTCTTTGTAAGTCTTTCTCCTTACCTTCTCTTCATTCTTCTTCGTTATTTTATGCATGGCTTGGAGGTTTGCATATGCAATTTTATTAATCTCTTTTTCCTCTCACGTTTTTTGCCATCCCCACGCGTATTCTCTTTCTCCATTCCTCTTCATGGCATTTCAAGTGGCATCCCCTCTTACTCGTGCATCCTTCTTTCTATGCTTTCAACTCCAACATTTTTGTGTTAGTATCTTTCATTATCGCCCTTTCAATCACCTTTTTGTGCAAACATTGAAGAAACTCTTATTTTGTAAGAAGGATTGCTTGGCTCTTATTCATATTTACAATGACGATGAAATAAATTCTGTGTTTTTTTAACTCCATTCAAGGAACAAGATTTGTCTTGAGTGTCACATGCTTCATAAACCCGAAGCGCCATTTTCAAGCATCATTACATCAGTTTCCAAAATCACATTTCAAATACAGAGGCGCTGAAAAAGTGCGCCCTAGAATTTTGAAATATTTTCTAACACTGAGAAATGCAGGAGCGCTCTTTCTCAGCGCCCCTGCATCAAAGTCTGAATTCCCTAAAATGTAAGGGCGCTGAAAAAGTGCACCCTTACACTTTTCACAATTTTTTCCAGAACTTCAAAATTTCCTAATTTACTCTTGAACCTCTTTCCTTCTATTTTGTGCATCATTTTGCATGCCATTCATCTGCTCCACGCTTTCCCATCATCATTGCTCGTTTCGCACTTTCCCATGCTACCTAACGACTAATGTTTGTTCTAGCTCGAAACTTTGCAGTCTCTTTTCAAAGACCCTCAAAGTTGAGTGATCAAAGTTTCAGTTGTTCTTGATGACTGCTAGTAAACCTCCGTCTTCTTCAAAAGCGAAAGGCAAAATGAAGTATAAATATCAAGGCGTCTATCCGCCAACTGTAGTGGTCTCTAAGGTGGAAGAAATAAAAGATACAAAGGTTGGCCATCAAGACTTGGTTGATTTTGTGAAGCAAACAGAGATGAAGCCTCTTCCTAATCCAATGAGAGCGATTGTACAAAGTAATCTGCATTTGTTGGCTATGTTCCCTACAGCTGCACACAATACGGAGTTTGTTTTTCAAGTGGCATCCCACTACATCAGAGAAAGTAGAAGTGTGATCGATTCTTCCAGGCACGAGATTCTAAGACTCGACCTTGATTTCTTTGACATTGTGTTTAAGGTCCCTCAAATGGAGAAATACATTGATATCTCTATACAAAAAGCACAAGAAGTCTTTGACGCTGATCCCAACAAGGCTAAAAACCTAATAAATACCCAATGGTTGAAGAAGCCTAGACAGTTTGTTTCCAGATGGCCAAAGGGACTCCTGCGAAGTGATTTCAAGGATGATGTCAAAGATATGATCACATTTTTAAGCAGAGTAAAAGGCTTGCCCATAATCGTCCACTTTTCATGATTGGATGTATGAATACATCAAAATTATAAGAAGACAAAAGGTGCTCATTGACGGGGAAAATAGATAAGTGATGAAATACATGAGCAGCTGATCAATGCTCTTCCACATTGAAATTCTATATGACTTCTTACCTGGTGTATGCAGCGGTTGTAATGATAAAATTCCCAGGTCTATCTACAAAAGGGAATCGGATGATGGTACCTGTGTACAAATTTTTCTATCAACTGGAACTAAAGGAAATTTTTCATCACTTCAGGCGGGTCACAGATGCTTTCTTCGTGCCTTTGCTTTTCAATTTTGATCTAGCTCTTGAAAGAAGGAGGGTATATGATGAGGCTTATAAGGTGGTAAGTAAAGTTGGATGCCTATTTCTTCAATTCCCAACGTTTACTTATTTGAGAGTAGGGTGCTACACTGGTTGTCCTTACATGCTGCCACGTTATCCTTCAAATAAGTGGGTTCTCATGGAGACATGCAGACAGCTGATTTCAGTGCAAAAAGAATGAAGAAGCAACCACAAGCGTGGATTCAAGTTCCCACTAACAAATATTATCCCAACTGTACAAAAAGCAGGGTCTGTTTATGCTGAAATACAGATCATGACAATCAAGACCTACAGGTATAGGTTTGATTTTGATTACCGAGATGTCAGAAAGAAATTACAAAAGGGTCATCATCATAAGTACCATTTTGAAGACATCTGGGCCGATTGTAGAGATGAAGAAGCCATTCACAAAATGGATTTTTGCAGGTTGACTGTTTAACAGATTAGAGACCTTGATATTGCTGACCTACCAGAGGATTTTGCAGATCCTGGCGATATCATGAATGCTCTCTATGATGAACAAGAGGTTTCTAAAAGGTCGTTGCCTGCAATTCAATGGTCTAGGAAAGAAATTACCAGCATAAGAGAGAGATTGAAGCCAATCCTAGCCAACACTGCAAAATGGTTACATAAGCATGGTTATGAAATGAAAAGTTTCATAATAGATTCGGAAGGAGAAGAATCTGAAGCAGAAGCTCACCAACAGCAAGAACTCCGCATGAAAAATAAATCAACAACTGTTCCCACTTCTTCACAAAGAGGTCCCAGGATCAAGTTTACTGTTGGCAAGAAAGATACCCAGTCCATCCCAGAAACAGAAACCATGGAATCCGATCCATCTCGCTCTAAAGGTAAAAAGTCTATTCCAGAGGAGATAGATTCTGATGAAGAAGGAACTTCAAGTGATCAATCCGCTGAAGATGAAAACTCAGCAGAAGCAAACTCCGATGCAGAAGAGGTTTCTGAAAGCGGGCAAGAGTCTGAAGAAGATTCTAAAGAAGAATCTGAAGGTGATTATGAAGGTGAACCAAAATTGGAGAGACAAGAGGGTGATCAACAGGAACCCAGGCATGATCAAGAAAGAACTACTTCTCCTCCTGAGAATGTAGTTGAAGAAATTCCTAGAACGTCATCGCCTGTGATTTCCAATGTCCCTAATACCCCTCCAAGTTCAAGAACTCCTCCACCTCATGTTCCCTCGTCACCTATTCCTACCACATGCATTCTTATAGTTGAGATATCCTCTATTCCTGCAGCATCAACCCTGCTTGATACCCCCTCAATGACAAGCATTCATACGGTTGATATACTGTCAAGTCCTCCATCATCCATTCCTAGTCTGTCTTCACCAACGTATGATATCACTTCTGAAAATGAATTCAATTTTTTCATGAATGAGTCAATGCATGATCAGCTCAATGTGCAATCTACAGGAGCAATGATGACAGACACTTCTCCTATTGCCACAATACCCATGGTAACTTCATATGTGATGATAACTTCAGAAGTGATGATGACAACTGAGTTGACAGTGAATCCAGAAGTTCACACCTCCTTTCTTCCCCCTTGGCTGATATCTCAAGTGTCAAAGTGAAAGAAGCAAATGATCTCTCCAGAGGAGCTCGATCTCGAAGAGATAGTCCCTCCAAAAGCTAAAGGGAAGAAAAAGGCAAAAGTATACTCAAGGCTGAATGTTGAGAAGTCTGGCCACAAGTATGCAAAGATTGGCATACCGCCGCATGAAGAAGGTGATGTCAATATGGAAGACTACACAGTGACAAAAGTCCAGCTTGGCAAGGTTACCAATGAAAGTGCAAAGGCTGATGCGCAAGTGACATTGGATATCTTGGCTGGAAGACTGGATAAAATGGAGCAAGCTCGTAATATGCACAAGCAGAGGGCAGAGAATTATGCCACTGTTGTAAAGAGACTTGTAGGATCTCCAAATAATGCACAACCCCTGACAGTGGTAAGTGTTGAAGACCCAGCCGTTAAGAAAGATGAGAAGTTCACCTCCAAAGGTAGAGTGTTGTATGATTTCATTGAGAAGATCATAGAGCACGGATCTTAGATCATAATTGTTGCAGACGAGAAAACTACTTTGTTGGCCAAGCTCACCACAGAGCTTGATAAAGAAAAAAGTGTACTTTCCCAGGAGCGCAAAGATATGGAAAAATGCCTGCTATCGTGGTCACAGATGAAGCAGGTAAAGCTGAGTAAACTGGTGGAAGTTAGGGTAATTCCTAACAAAGAAAAGTTCATTGAGGTAAGAGAATCCTTGAAGCATCGAATTCAAGTAATTCAATTTCTTACAAAGGATCTCCACCAAGTGCAGGAAGATGTCGAAGGACATCGTGTTATTCTTGAAAAAGGTATCAAGGAGTTACCAGGTCAACTTCTTGAGGAGAATTGTATCTTCCTGTCATCCACAAAAATATCTCAGATCTTCAAGGAAGCCATCAAAAAATTGATTGACAGTTCAGACTTTTCAGAAGCCTCATTGAACGTCATTTGTGATACAAGGCTCACATTGGATAACCTAAAAATGCATCTTGATAGGTGCAAGAAGGTTCACTCATCTACCATGAGATCGATCACGAGAATTCACACCATTGTGGATTACACCGTTGGTCCGGATGAGAAGTTCGTGCAGGAGACCAAGAAGAAATACGAAGACTTTCCTGCCCAAAGCAAGGAAACATGAAGAAGCTTCCTGATCTCCAGTGTTAGACATTTCCGGTGCATCCCTTTATGCATCTTGTAAATATTTCTTGACATCTTAAATGTCTTTTTGTAAATTGTAATTACACCAAGCTCGAAGATGTAATCTTTTGAAAACAAATTACACTTTGACTTTGGTCAAAGTTAGGTGAGATCTCCTTAAATCGCTCACCTAACTTTCCTTGATTTCCTCAATTAGTTTCCTAGTTTTGCTCATCCCTCTTTCTATATAATGTGAGGGATTTCTATTGTAAAGTTTATCCTTTAGTATTTTGCAACGAAGTGTTGCCCTTTTTGAAGCAGAATTGTGAAACTTTGTGTTCATGCTTTGTGAATGAAATTCAATCAATAAAGAAGAAGATTGCAAGCCAGACTTTGTGTTGGATTCGATAATCTTATGAATTGATCTTATTTAGTGGTGATTAGCTGATGGAATCTGAAGGACTCTAAGTAATTCGTGTAAACTTTGTGTTACATCTTTTATTTAGATTTTCATTTGTGTTTTGTTTATCTTTGGTTGAATGATATACAAGACTTTGTGCTTGTAATTGTTCATACTCTTTGGATACTTTGGTTGAATGATCTACAAGACTTTGTGCTTGTAATTATTCATGCTCTTTGGATACTTTGGTTGGATAATCTACAATACTTTGCGCTTGTAATTGTTCATGTTGTTCGAGGAATTGTTGCGTCTAAGAAGACTTTGTGCTTCTAACATGACAAACGACACTTCTGGTACCTCTACACTTTGCTTTGACAAGATACAGGTATTGGAATTACTGCTCATTGTTCGTTTAAAGTTATTAAGAATTAGGAACTTCCAATAGTGAAGCATTGTAAACATCTTCTCTAAAAAAAGAGAGAAGGATGAATGTAACACACCCCCCCACTTTGTAAGTTTTGTGTACATTTTGTAATTACTTGTTTGTTTTACTATCGCTTCTATTAGCAGTAAGAAGGGCGCCTCCCCTTTCTGAGAGGAGAGATTCACATCTCACATAGTTGTGGTTGAAGTCCTAGTTGTGTAATCTATTGAAAAGTTGATTACATAATTTTCACCCAACACAGCAGAGGCTTGAGTTCCTCTCATTTTCTCCCCCATTAGCCTTCAATGCTCTTGGTGGAGGTGGTAAGCTTTCACTCCTCTCCTCTATTACTTTGTTGAGTAGCATAACACTATTTTGTAGTGCTTTAAATACTCTTTACTTCATTTCTACTTTTCTCTCTACCTTCTTGGTTGTCCGTGGAGGTGGGAACACCAGAATGAGGTCTGGTTGAGGTAGGCCCCTATACAACCACCCAACAATTTTTCTCTCCCTCTTGTGTGCAATTTTTGAAGACACTCAAGAGATAGAAGCTTCATCATTCGCACGGTCATAAGTATCTCCTTCCTTTCTTCTCCTTATCCTTATCATTTATTCTTTACTTTACTTCACTTTATCACATTCTTTCAGTTCTTAGTAATTTGTTTGCTAGCATCCACTTAGCCATTTTCTAAGACATTCTCACTTGTTGGTCCCTACAAGATGCCAACGCACCTTTGGGATGCAAGTGCGCCATGCTGTCATCTGTGTTCTGTGCTTTTATCCTCTAGCCAAGAGCTTGTTAGTTTCTCCATAAAATCCCTGTAACCTGCTCTTTTGAAATTTGAAACTTCCACTATTGTTCCATTGAGGTAATATAGGGAAGTTCACCCCGTGAGGCTCTGTGAACGAAGGGAACTCGTGAGTAGTGAATCCCCCTATATTACATTTTGGTGAATCCGACATGAAGAACATTGTTCTTCAAAGAAATTGTAATGGATTTAATATCTTCTTTTATTAGTTTTGTATCTAATATTATTCAAAATATTAATGACATTCCATTTGATGCATGTGATGGTGACTTGGATTTTCCCATGTCACTAGGTATTTTTTATCTTTCTCATGAAGTTCCTCTTTCTTCAGAGGATATTTTGTTGCAAGAAGATGAAATCATTGATACCTTTCTTTATGATACTCTACCTTCTATTCATTCCAATGCACTCTCCCCTAGAGATGATGCATTAGTGAATGATGAACCTCCTTCCACATTTGATTCTCCTTGGATTGATGTTGAGAGTGTTCCTTCAAATAACTATTCCACATTTGATCATGTTTGGATTGATGTTGAGAATATGTATTCAAGTAGTTGTTCTACTAGTTGTAAAGATTCTATAAATGAAGTCTATGTCTCTATTTCCCCTCAAAGGCCTAAGAGACCAGTCATTTACGTGACTCCAACTAGTCCTTCTCCTAAGAGGGTTTATTCTATTGATGGTGTTTCATTTGATGGTGGTTATTCTGATCTTTCTAAGGCTCCCTCTTATAGAGCAGTAGCCTATTATAATGGAAATGGAATGAATAAACAACCAATTCTTCCTATAGCTCCTAAACCCACAACTAAAGCACCTAGTGATTACGATCTTGCTGAGCAATCTCGAGTTACTCCAAATAAGATCTCACTATGGGACTTGCTTCAATTTGTTCTTGTTTATCAAAGTGTGCTTCAAGAAGCTTTACAAAAGATCATCTTGCCTTCTTCTGCTAGGGCGGAAAATGCTAATGTGTTGATGGCGTATATTCGTGTGAATTTACCAACTATAACATTATATCCGCAAGAGCTTCCACCTTCGGAAGTATAGAAGCAAGCAGACCCTCTAATGATTATATTTAATATTGATAAGATTGGCATTATATGTACTCTCATTTACGTTGGTGCGGTGCTCAATGTATGCAGTATTGATCTATTGCACAAGATTAATATTGACCCGTCTTCCCTTAATACTTCTTTTTTTGTCCTTTGTGGGCTCGATAATGTCGGTTGGAAATCCCTAGGCACAATTCTTGCCTTTGGGGTTGGGACCCGTTACTATACCTACCCTTATATATGTTGTGGCAGAAAAGTTACTGTGTAACCTTCTTCTTGGTAGACCATGGAGCAGTTCCATCTACCTTGCATAAATGTATTAAGTTCATTTGTAATAATAAAGTAGTCACAGTCAAGGTTGACCCTAAGGCTATGCACTTATGTGAGATGGCAGTTGTTGGTCGAGTTTCGGTTGTGCCTCCTCTTATTCCTTCATTGTCTTCCACGGTGTCGATGTTTACTCCAAAAGTACCTACTACAAAGGATACTCTTGAGATAGACGTCCCGAAGGAAGATCCTTCTGAAGCAAGAAATCCTAAGACTTCCTCTTCCCAAAAGAACGCATGTCTTGGTGAAGATTGGGGTCCTCTAGACTTTAAAAATTCCTTCATTCAGGAATATAAAGTTGACTCGATCCACTTAGACCTTCTGATAACATCACCCAAACCTACTATCAAAGATGACCATTCTTTTGTATCATGGGGTAAGGTGAATGCAAATTGTAATGTTCTTGGTGTTGATCCTCCTTTTGAGGAAGATGATCACACTTATGTTAAGGAGGTTAATATTGGTAGTCCTATCAAGAAGGATGATGGTGATCCTGTAGAAGAGTATGATCCCCCTAGCCGGAATAATACTCTCTAAGGAGATCCTCCTCCTTTGTCTTCTACCTTCAAATCTTCTCCTTGTGAGCAGTCAAGCCTTTCTTCACAAGAGAAAGGGTTGCTTCATGATCCTCATCCTTTATCTGAGCAAGATCATATTTTGGTGCGACTTCTAAAATCCCACCTAATCACTCTTCCTTCTCCTACATGCAAGAAATCTCATAAACATGATGAAGGAGAACATTCTTTCTGCGCATACCATCAAGTGCCTGGCCATTCCACTAGCGAATCTAAGACCTTGATGGATAAAATACAACAACTCCATGATTCAGGTGCCATCAAACTCCCATTTGATTGATGCACCTGCCTTTTCTTTGCTTGACAAGTGATATCGAGGTTTACCTCTATCCTGTTCTAACTATTTTGCATGGTTCTCCTCGCTTATACGTTGGGGGCAGTGATAACTTGTTTTGAAGATGTGCGTCCTTCTTAAGGACCCCTTCTCTTATCCCTATCTTTCAAATGAAGCATCCCTTGAGTAAACACCTTTTCTCTTTTGAAGGGTTCCCAAGGGACCTCTTTGAAATCTTTTCTCTCGAATGAGTTGATTAGTGTCTAGCTTGGGGGCAGCCTGACTAGACCTTGCTTTTCAAACTGTGTGTCCCTTGAGTGGACCCCTCTTCTTTTAAAGGGTTCTCAAGGGACCCCTTTGAAATTTCTACTTATTGACAGTTTGCATGACCAACCGCTTTTGACATGTTCTATCTGTGGGTAGAAGTGTCACCGCTTCCTGACTCTGCGGAGTTCACTTTCTCAGGTTCCTCCATGAGAGAGATCTTGGGGGATACCTCCCTGCAAGACTGAGAACTTTTAGGGTGCTTTCATTTGAGTTTCCTTCATGTGAGAGATCTTGGGGGTGGCTCCCCTACAGGACAGAGTACCTATAGGGCACTTCTTTTGGTATTCTTCATGCTCGAGTCATGGAGGATACCTCCCCTACAAGATTGAGTACCTGTAGGGCACTTCTTTTGGTATTCTTCATGATTGAGTCCTGGAGGATACCTTCCCTGCAGGACTGAGTACCTGTAGGGCACTTCTTTCAGTATTCTTCATGCTTGATTCATGGATGATACCTTCCCTGCAGAACCGAGTGCCTGTAGGCAATTCTTTCACTATTCTTCATGCTTGAGTCATGAAGGATACCTTCCCTACAGGACCGAGTACCTATAGAGTGCTTCTTTCGGTATTCTTCATGCTTGAGTTCATGGAGAATACCTTCCCTACAGGACTAAGTACTGGTAGGGTGCTTCCTTGGGGCTTCCTTCATGTGAGAGATCTTTGGGGTTAGCTCCTTCCAGGTTCGTGGGCCTATAAGACACTTTGTTGTCCCAACTTCATAGTTCCAAGCAACTATGGAGTCCTTCGCTTTTCCTATGCCTTCAGGTACGCCAAACCGAGGACTTCTTCCTTAATGGTCCAGGTATATGTTTCTAACCCTACTCTTTCTTGATCTACTTTACTGAAGCACTCATTAGTACTCATGCTCGCTAAAGTGGGGGGAAAATGTATAAGAGCGAATTTTCACCCCATGTGCAATTCCCCATTTTTCTTTTTTCCACCTTAGAAAACCAAGTTCAGAGGCTTAATTCCACCTGATCTCATTGCTTGCATCACACTTGGTGCCTGTTTTGAGCATCGATGGAGACTTTTCTATCTAGAATGTCCACACAATGCACAGACATCCACGCGGCGCACTTACGTCCCTAACATATTCCCACGTATGGAGCCTTCAGAGGCGTTACACTTTCCATTGGGGGTCAATTTGTAACACCCTCCTTGGCCGATCGACCTGATTATGGTTGTTTCTCTTCATCTCTTCTTCAAATTCATCTCTTCCATATGCATTTGAGGCTTCTTTTGATCTTCTTCCATCTTCTACGATCTTCTACACATCCCTTCACATCTTCTTCCAAGCATTGAGCTCACGCTCTAACTCTTTAGCTCTCTCTAAGTCTTCTCTTAGCTCTTCAATATCCAAACACTTTAGACTTCACAGCAGCAACATCAACACTCTACCACTTCAGTAGAGCAAGTGTGGAACAAAACACCATTGCAGGAGAGGCTTGAGTTCCTCTCATTTTCTCCCCCATTAGTCTTGAGTGCTCTTGGTGGAGGTGGTAAGCTTTCACTCCTCTCCTCTATTACTTTGTTGAGTAGCATAACACTATTTTGTAGTGCTTTAAATACTCTTTACTTCATTTCTACTTTTCTCTCTACCTTCTTGGTTGTTTGTGGAGGTGGGAACACCAAAACAGGGTCTAACTGAGGCAGGCCCCTATACAACCACCCAACAATTTTTCTCTCCCTCTTATGTGCAGGTGTTGAAGACACTCACGAGCTAGAAGCTTCCTCATTCGCACAGTTGTATCTCCTTCCGTTCTTCTCCTTACCCTTATCATTTATTCTTTACTTTACTTCAATTTATCACATTCTATCAATTCTTAGTAATTTGTTTGCTAGTAGCCACTTAGCCATTTTCTGAGACATTCTCACTTTCTAGTCCCTATGAGATGCCAGCGCGTTGCACTATCGTCTATGTTATGTGCTTCCTTCCTCTGGCCAAGAGCTTGTTAGTTTGTCCATAAAATCCCTATGACCTACTCTTTCGAAATCTAAAACTTCCATTGTTGTTCCATTCAAGTAATATAGGGCAGTTCGCCCCGTGAGGTTCTCTGAATGAAGGGAACTTGTGAGTAGTGAATCCCCCTATATTACACCAACTTAACCTTTTCCTTTTGGATTATCATACCATTATATGCATACCTACTAGTTCCACTCCCTATTCACCTCCAACTTAACCCCGCCCTTTGGGATTATCATCCCATTATACACACACTTACTAGTGACACCCCTTATACTCTCATCTTCATATTAGAAGCCATTTTTCCAATTGAGATCGAACTCCCCTCTTTGATAATTTCTTTGCAATATCTAATTAGTGATGAGGAATATCAATTTTCCCATATCCAAGAGCTAGAATTACCCAATGAAAGGCCTTACAGAGAATCAGAGGAATCTCCAAGACCAAAATAAGAAAGGTAAATTTGATCCCAACTGGTTGGGGTCATTTATCATCACTGTTAAAGATGGATTGGGGGATTATTAGCTTGAAACACCAAAATTTTATCCCCTAGATGATTCCATGCATATAATCCATCTCAAAAAGTTCCATGTCTAAACTATCAGAATATCCCTTTGAAAAAAGCATTTTTTTTTAAATCAGAAAATCCAAAAAATAGTAAAGAGAATTAATTCATATTATGATGAAAACCACTTCGATGGCACCCTGGACAAGTACCTTGGTGAAAACCTAGTTACATGTGTCATAGGTAGCAATGCTTAATCCACCATTTATTGACACATAAATAATCACTAGTCCATTACTACTCACTCCATCATTCATCCCATAATAATCGAGCATTCATAATCCATCCATCGACCTATCAATGTTTGAATTGGGATCATATTAATGGTTTGGAAATCACCACCTAACACGTTAAACCATTTTTACACCCACATTCCCCACATTCCATATTCCTTTATATTAACCTGCCTCACCTTTACGCACCTCATACTACCTTGTTGGAACACTAGGGGCAATTCCTAGCTTAGATTAGATAACCAACATCACAAAATTTAAAATAATTTCCGCACTCCCATCACACTGATCTTTTGGACTTACCATTGAGCATAATACAAGCCATGTTTTAAACTTGATAAATACAATCACACATCTAACACTGCACATCATCTCATACACCAACATGTCAAGCATTGCTTGATCATTCCTATAGGGATAACAAGCCTTAATCCAATCTATCATCCTTCGCCTTCTTATCAAGAGATGTAATGGATGCACTGATGGTTGTTTAAGTTAATCTTTTATTTTTACTTTATTTTTGTCTCCTCATTGCCACCTTGATCATTCATATATTGGTGTGTTGTGATTGGAAAATGTTGGGGCATCGTCATGCGTTTCCATGTGTGATATGTTTATTAGTTGTCCCTCTACATGACCCACCAAAGTTAGCAATAAATTTGTGAGTAAAGGGCCATCCTTGCTTGATTGGTTGTTCTTTACATGACCCATCTAGGGTGGTATCACTTTACAAATAAGACACTTTCTTGCATATTGGATCTTCTTGGCATAGACCCACCAAGATGCTACCTATATCTTGTGTGCATTAATGACCTTATGCATTGAAGGTTATTTCTCTACTAGTCCCACCATCTCTTACAGATATTAGAACCACCTACTATTTGAGAATCAAGTCCATGCAAAAGTTACCTTGCTATCTTGGTTTTTATGACCATGGTGCATAATCTCCTTTGCTATATCAAAAATTAGGTTTCTCTTCACATATTAGCATAACCTAACTCCCCATCCCCCTCATCCATTTTACCCATTTTCCCCTCACATCCATAACATCTTATTCAAAATGCTCTAATTTATTCACTATCCCACCCCTTTCTTCCTTCCTACTCTTCTCACATTGTACCATGATCACACCAAAATAAATCATTCATTAGGTTCACTCACACATCCACCTACATACTTGCATCCACCTCTATACCTTCATATACTAACATAAAAAAAATACCATCACATCATGTGTTCTTCAAAAACAAAAAATATCACCTACATATCACCTTGGAATCATAGCCATAACACCCATAAACAATATCATTTCGACATCATAACATCACAAATCAATATCATTTTCACATCATAACATCCATAACCAATTTCATTTACATATCATAACATCCATAATCAATCTCAATTTCACATCATAACATCCATAATCAATCTCATTTACATATCATAACATCCATAATCAATCTCATTTTCATATGATAACATCCATAATAATTTAACATCCATAATCAATCTCATTTACAAATCATAACATTCATAATCAATCTCATTTACACATAATAACATCCATTATTAATCTAATTTGTTTACACATCATAACATCTAAATAAGTACATCCATTGCATCAAACACTCATGTTTGGTGTGGAGCATGATCAGTCTCCAAGTGCTAGATTTTTGTAATGTGACGACCGATCATGCAAATATTGTACACTCGTATTGTATCGTGGGGTTCGAGGCATCGCCCTGAATTTTGTCAATGTTTTCCCACTAACACGTCGAATGAAAAATGACCTTGTAAAACCCTAATTCTAGAAGGCTCCAAAAATATTATTATAAGCGGTTGGGATGTATGTTGCGGTCGTGTGTTTGCGAGATTGTAATTTGTTTTGTACTGGATAATAAAATCAATGGGTGGCTGAGTTTCTATGGATCTAGCCCATATTGGGTGAACCACTTTAAAATTTTGTGTTATTCTTCATTGTTATTTCCGGGTTATTTAATCTAATTATAATTTTTAATGTTTATTGCTTCAATCTGCCTAGACCCTAACAACTCATGTAGGATATGCATGACATAAATATATCCATGGCAATACAATGCATCACATACACATTATAAAACCATGACATAAACATCACATAGGAAATCATAAATACATACATAACCATCATAACACATGATATAATCATCGTCAAAATCACCACATATATATCATCATAATGAGATCATGGTACAATGTGTCATCAAAATGTCTACATAATAGGTCCAAAAATGTTATATACATATAAATCCCACAGGCTGGCTCAAACTCCCTCCCTTAGACTAAGTTGAGAACTCTCCTCCTACTACTCCTCCCCCTAATGGCGGTGGTTTCCCAATCCACACAGACGGTCCTAATTGCATTGATCTGGATCATATCGATCTAATGATCTATGAAAAAACTAGCTACCCTCTTCCCTACTAGCACTACTAACTCATACAATCACATATAGTAATCAACCTCTCAAGCATATATGGTAGCCTCACAATGTGTTCATAGTGTATCTAAGAACATCTGAGTCATACCTTGCGTTTTCATCATTCCTTTAGTTGCATCTCACTCATAACATATATCCTACTCAACTCTGCCTCTTCCCTCTGCAAAAGAGCCTAGGTTGCATCCCTCTCCACCAAAATATGTCTCCTATCATCCCCTCCTTGACTATCCCCATTTTCATGTGGCATATCTCTCTAAGATCTATCCATCTCTAACTATAGTTTGTCATAAGTGGCCTATAAGCTATCTCACTCTACTTGTGATATATCTTGCTCTCTTTGAGCCTCATCTCTCTTTCACCAAGCAACCTCCACTAACGATAAATTTGTGGCCACCTAACCCTCTACATCCTTCACCTCCTCTCCCGCATCTTCTCCCTCCTCCTAGCTTGACCCTCTACTATTTGAACCTCATCATCCTCCTACTCAACCTTCCTAGCATTTCATCCATCATACCCTCCATCCCTCCCTCCTCTCTCTACACCTGTTAGATATGTCAATCGAATTGGTCGATGTTGAGCCCACTCTACAACATACTCCTATGTCACCTCGACATCCTCCACATCTATTTTTCACACCCATGGATCTAGTTGCATACCCCTCCATGATGCTTTGGCCCACATTGGATCCCCAACTACCCCCATGGCCCTATCTCCCATGTCACTCGCGCAAAGAATATTTGCATCGGTAATACATTGTTGCCTCCCAAACTGTTGTAACACACCATGAAGAAGGTATTGCTCAATAATATGTGATGTCCATCCAATTAGGAAACATGAGATCTACGTATAGGGAAAATGTACATCATCCTCCTCCCATACCTCAAATTCCAAGGCCTTCATATCACTACCTTCATCTCATCTATCACCTGACACCAATATGCCAAATCCCTTACTTGGGTGTGATGCACTCCTCGACCATATAAAAACACATACAGTCATCTTGTTGATCATTATCTTGATGCCATAGGTCTCAAAACTATTATATGCTCCCATACCCAAATATGCAACAAAGTGACTCTGCACCCTAGACTCCATCCATCACAATACACCACCATATGCATATCCCTATAGAAATGTGCCAGTACGAAGTAACCCCATCCAAACTATTGGAGTACGAGAAACACTAAGAGGGGGTTGAATCAGTGTTTCAATAACCAAATTCAATTCAATTGTCTTTCAAAACACATAATTTCTTTGTAATCTTTGGATGTTCAATTTCAAGAATGTATCCAAATGTGATAGCCAATGGCAGATCCTTAAAAAACATGAAAACTCAAATGTTGCAAAGTACATAAAGGAAGCAGCAAGACTGAATTGCATGAATCGTGATAATTACATGGACCACAAAAGAACCATAACATAGTAAACCCTTTACAGGGAGAAAAGACCACTTGGAAAATGTATTTTATTAGGCCTTACTAGAAAAATGGTAATCTCACTGATTACAGCCTCACTAGCAACAAAATCTCACTGATTACTGCCTCACTAGAATAATGATGTCTCACTAACATTTACAAATCATCAAGATAAAGAGTAAAAGACAGAGGGTTTCTTTGTTTCACTGAAGCTCATGGCATCTTTCTACCTTAATGCATTTCATGTCCTATAGACTCCATTTCATTTGAAGCCAAGAACACACAAAACACACTAATTTATATACTGTCTTTTTGCAACAGTATTTTAAAGCACAAGTTTCAGTCCAACTGTAGAAGCATATTCAAAGATACATTTCATGAAGGAACTACAAGATAGGGTTTCGAAAGAAACCAATTTTTACAAAACAAAATAATCAAACAACTAAATCAAATAAACCTTGCATTCTAAAATATTCATTTCCCTATCTAACCATATGTCGATCACAGGAAACTGCTATATATATGGCAATCAATAACCTGGAAAACTTCAATAAATCCATACCTCAGTCTTTGACAGAATGCAACTGAAACAACTTACAAATCTTAACTACACAAACCATTAAATCCTCCTACTATCAATGAAATCTTTGCAAACTTGTTGCTCTCCAAGCTTCGACTCATGTCATTCATTTCGCAAGTATCAAACCCTAAGTTTATTGTCGCAAACACCAAGCTTCTAACCTTCATTATACCATATATACTATTCTTTTGCAAACAATACAAAGTTAACTTGTTGAATCGGTAACCCTAGAAGGGGTCAATAAATACAATGTTCATAAACACCCTTCAGCCCTTTCATAAGTACCCTTAACCTGCTAGAGCAAGTCACTACTCGAAAAGAAACTTTATTTTGATGCTTAGAATTTATACACAACTTAAGCATATTTCAAAAAATTGAAGATATGTCAAAACCCCTAGTCACCATGGAGCTTGACACTTTGAATCTTTCTTATTCCTTCCAATACACATCAACCAAAGCTAAAGAAATTTTCTCATCAACGAATATCTTCAAAGAAGAACATCAACTATAGAATAACCATGTGCTAATACTACACCTTCAATAACCTGAACCATGGAGAATACCTTTGTATCAAATAAATTACAAACCTAAAGTAGTGATAAAGATATGACTGACATTAATGACAAACAATTCCAAAGTTAACAAACTCCCCCTTTGGCATTGATGTCAATACTCAAACTTTGCTCCTCCCCTATGAAAATAGACTTGCAAATACAATTAAAAAACACTTGTCATGGAGCAAATTTTAACCACTATCAAACATGCACTACAATATTTCAAAGTAAGCATGCATTGTCACTGTCAAAGTAACCTGAAAAATCCACTATCACCTATACCTGACTTTCACCTATACCCAAAAATTTTACTGAGTGCAATGTTCACTGAATCCTGATAACTGAAACCTCATGCACTACACTAAAATCACATGCACTGCACTAAAGTAATAAAGGCATTGCATTGAAATGACAAAGGCACACTATAAAGGCACTAATGACTATAAATGCACACTGTACTGATAAAGGAAAACACTGTACTGATAAATGCAATGAATCATATAGCCTTTGTATTGATAAATGAATGCAATGAATCATATAGCCTCTGTATTGATAAATGAATCATATAAATTTTGTATTGATAAATGAATCATATAGCCTTTTGTAATGAGAAATGCAATGATCATACAACCTCTCCCCCTTTGACAACAATTCCAAAGGAACAAAAACACTGATTATCCCAAAACATAGAAGAAACAATGAACAAGGTAAAGATCTATAAGTAGTAGAGTGAATGGAAAAAAATACACACAATTTTATCATATTGTCAGACTATCCTTTTCACTGTTGGCACAAGAGCATTACATTGGAAAAATGTGGGACAGAGATGAGGAACAAAGCCAACCAAATCACCATGTATCAAAGCAAATAATGAGAAATATAGACCTACCTCTCATGACAAACATAGCACCATCAGTAAGTGAAGTAACTATCAAAACAAGATTAAACCATTATACCAATAGAACTTTGTCACTGAATAGTGAACAATTGACAAGCAAGAAAGAAACACTGCACCAATCATGAACCAGTCATATGGCATCAAGAAAAAGCATAAATTTCCACTGAAACCACCTAGAAAGAGCTAATTGTTACTAAAAAATTAGTAATAGCAATCCATTGTATCTTCATGGTGCAAGATATCACAAGTAACCACAAACTGGAATATTGAATGCATGCAAAAGTCTGTAATTACTGCAATATGTAGGCATCAAAAACACACATTGAAGGTATCAAGACTGGCATATATAAGCTCAAGCCACTAAGTTAAGTGTTGTTCTGTATGCTAAATATTTGAACATAAAAAAAATTAATGAAATGGAAACAAAAGAACCATTTATGAGCCAAGGATAAAGAATAGGCTTTGAAGCTCCCCCTAAAACGTGGCATAAATAACTTTTGCTATTGAAGAGAGCCAAGAGAGAGAACACCAAGTCTATTCCTTAAATTTTCAAACACCTATTTTTCTAATGGCTTTGTGAAGATATCAGCCACCTGATCACATGATGCCACATAATCTAAGACAATTGAATTTGTTAGAAATTTTTCCCTCAAGAAATGATAGCGGATGGCTATATGTTTGGTTCTTCCATGCATCACAAGATTTTTTAAAATTTTTATATTACTAGTGTTATCACACAAAATATGAATAAGTTGAGATACTCCCATTTTTATGTCTTTTAGTGTTTGAACCATCCAAAAAACCTGAGAATAGCATGTGGAAGTAGCAATGTATTTTGCTTCAACAGATGACAAAGACACAAAGTCTTGTTTCTTGTTGTTCCAAGCCACTAATCTGCCACCCAAGAAAATGCTCCTCCATAAGTGCTCTTTTTGTCATCAATACATCTTGCTTAGTCAACATCAATATAAGCAAGCAAAGTAAAATCATCTTGTATTGGATACCACAAATCATAATCAATAGTACCATTGATATATCTTAATATTATTTTGACTGCATTAAGATGAGACTACTTGGGAGAAAACTGAAATCTTGCCACTAAGCATACAACATCCATGATTTCAGGCCTTGAGGCAATCAAGTACAAAATACTACTTATCATAGACCTAAACATGGTGTTATCTACATCAGGTAAATCAACATATTGGCCTAATTTGCAGCTAGTTTCCATGGGAGTTCCAACTAGTCTACTTTCATCCATTTGAAATATTTTGAGCATCTCTTTTACATATTTCATTTTGTAAGGAAAATTAGATGCGAAAAACAATTCTCCTAACTTCAATACCTCGGGAAAGAATGTAGATACACTTTAAAATTTACAATTACAGTCCAACTAAGATGCACTATGAAGCAGATAATAGAAATAGAGTATTTGGAAATCACACATGAACACCAGATATACGTGGGAAAACCCACCACACCAAGAGAAATCACTTTGTATTACAGTAATGAAGATTACATACAAAATTCCAGACTTATCTTTCTGGTGTCATTATACAGCAGCAATCACCATGAACATTCTTCGAACAGAAATTTTCAAGTTACAGCCTTTATAGATTAGAATACATTCACTAATCAACAACAATCTGTCGAATCAACCAACAAACCAATCGATAATCCAACCCGATCACAAACTGCAATCTCTGAGTATATCCATGTCAAATTCTGTCGAACTTCCTCACAGAACTCACAACCGATTGCCTTCCAACTATTCAGATTCGGCTTCTCCTATTGGTCCACGAGACTCCACATAGGATGGTCAAACTATCAACAGAAATCGCACTGTGTTGGCATCTTGGTGAGACACTAACAGTGTCTCGTCGATGTCGTATATCCTTCATACCGATGTCGCCAAGAGTCTTTGTTATTGCTAAGACATTCTATCGAGCTTCATGAGTTACACCGAGTCACCAAGCAATTTCCCAAACCTACCGCTTTCGCCAGAAGATCATAGCGAGTCACCAAAGTTATACCAAAGACCCCAGACATACCAAGCGCCAAACACTAGTTGACAGGACTTAACATTATCACCAAGAGGTTTCTCCGAGATCACAAAGTTACATCGAGACCACCATTCGCCAAGAGCTACACCGAAGAACCCTCATCATCGACGAGACATACAGCGTTCAATGGGACTTCTTCCCGAACCATTTGGGTTACCCCAATAGCCATTGACTATCGGCAAGACTTAACAGTCTTGCCAAGACCTTTCCCCGTCTGCTTTGAGTTACTTCGATAGCTAACACTTGAGCCTCTGTCAATGAGACATTTGCATATCGTCCAGACTTCATAACGAAACCTTAGTGTTACAACAATGACTCCCGAGTGTGTCCCCGTCGACATGACTTTCATCTATCACTAAGACGTCACACCGGGACCCTTATGTTATGGCGAAGACGTCAAATGTATTCCTGTCAGCAAGACATTCACTGTTCGCTGGGACTTCTCACCGAGCCGCTATAAGCTACCCTGAAACCCGTGGTCGCCATGAGTCTCCCTGATACACGATTGAATGGCCTGTCGGCCAGAGGTCTCCTGAGCGCTAAGAGGTCATACCGAACACTCCTTGTCATAGAGATAGCTCCACGGTGACAGCATTCGGCAAGACATCTGCAAGGTCACAACGACTTGTACAAACTAGAATGAATCAAGCTACTAGTCAGCCAAACAATGAAGATGTCACACTGACTTGGCTCTAATGGAGGTTTCAGCCTGTATTGTTTGAGGCACATATTTCCAACACATTTGAGAAATAAAAATACCCTTCTCAAGTTGAGAGACTTGTAACCCAAGAAAGAAAGACAGTTCTCCAAGCATGGACAATTCAAACTCAACTTTCATAATGTTAGGAAAATCATAACACATTATCATCATTGCTCCCAAAAATAATATCATCTACATAAACAACAACAACCAAAATATTGTCACCTTTTGTCATGAAATACATATTGATGTCAACACCTCCTTTTTTGAATCCCTCTCCCTAAAAATGCTTATCCAACCTAGAGTACCATGCTCTAGGGGCTTGTTTCAAGCCATATAATGCTTTTTTAAGTCTATAGACATGATCTTCCTTACCTACACATTTAAATCCTTCAAGTTGTTCCATATAAACTTATTCCTCAAGCTCACCATTTAAAAAGGCAAACTTAACATCCATTTGAAACACTTTAAGTTTTTTTATAAATAGAAAAAGCTAGAAAGATCCTTATGGCTTCAAGCCTAGCTACAGGAATATGCAAAAATGACTAGCATATTCCTTACATTTTGATTTTTGTTGATCTTGAAAAAAATTTCAAAATTTATATTCCCAAGCCTTCTATGCCAAAGTTTACTTTCTTCAACTTGACTCACAAAACAAACATGTCCATCTTTACTCTTTTTTGTAGTCTCATGAAGATTATAAATGTTCCCTTTTGTCCTTAAGCCTATTGCAAATATTTTTCTTGATTTCTTACTTATTTCACAACCTAGAGTAGTAAATGTAACTTTAAACCCATTGTCACAAATTTGACTTATGCTCAAAAGATTGCATGTTAAACCTTCTACATAGTATATATCATGTAAAGGAGTATCATCATCTAGAAGAATAGTACCTTTTTCTTTGATCAGAATACATAAATCATTCCCAAACTTGATTGAACCACCAACATAATCTTCAAAATTGACAAACTTTCTCTTATCACCAATCATGTAGTGATAGCATCCACTGTCTACAACCCATAGTTATTCCTTTTTGACATGTAGGGTTGTTTGAACAAGCATAGCTTCAGCCTTTTTATGAACCCTCGTTGGTCTCCAAACTAATTTTGTTTTATCTACATTAGAAGGTGTCTTGAGTTGAATGCTAGTTGTGTTTTGTTGCATTCAAAGTTAGGTCTATAAAACCTAGCTATATGTCCAATATTTCCATAGTTAAAACACTTCAACTTATGTAAGAACTTAAAATAATTTCCATTCACAAAGCTTGGTCTCCTTCTAGACATAATCCTGCATTCACTTACCTTATGCCCATATTTGTTACAATAGAAGCAATAGCCAAATAAATGCAAATTACATCTAAATGGAATATTCCTTTTGTAAATTGATGATTTCATAAGCTTTTCATTTGTGACATCAGTATGTTGTGGTTCATTGGAATGTGAGCATTTCCCTTCTGCAAACCCTAGACCAATCTTATCCTTATAATCTTTTTGTTTTCCCAAGAGATCTACTAACTTATCACTGTTATCACACATATCAAATTTTTTTCTCAAGACTACAATTTTTGCCTCTAATATGCAACACTACTTTTCTTTGGTGTCCAACTGGATTTTAGTAACTTTTGTAACCCTCTTGTTTTCTTCAAGTTTTAGTTTCAGATCTGCAATTTGTTTTTCAAACTCATTAATTTTGTTAATCATATTTTAATTGTCTTTTGGGGTTTGGTTTTTTTTGTACTACAACCTCCTTCTTGAGTTTTTTTATTTCACTAAGGGCACATCTTGATTCACCCTCTAGATCAACCTCTTCTTCATCATGATCATATTGATCTAAAATCTTTTCTTTCTAATTCACATTTGGAGTAATGGTAGTCATAAACAAGGTTTCTTCTCCTTCTTCAATAGATCCTTCTGAACAATTGTTTGTTACATCAGCAAACAAACTTTTCTTCTTTTTAAAAACATTTTTCTTTTTAAAATTATACTATTTTTTCTTTCCCTATCTTTTACTATCTTCTTCATCATTTTCAGGGTCTTTATTAGGACATTGAGCAGCATAATGCCCAATCTTACCACAACTGAAGCACTTAAATGGAAGCTTCCCCTTATACCTACCTGATCCTCTTTTTAGTTTGCTTACAAGGATGGATTCACTATCATCTAGTTTCTCTAAGTCAAAATTTATGTCATTGTCTTTTTTTAGACTTAAAGTTAGTCTCTTTGCTAGTGGGATTATGATAATTACAGACTCTCATCTCATAATCACTAAAGGTGCCATGAAGTTCATCTAAAGTGAGTTTGTTTATGTCCCTCTATTCTACAACAGAAACTTTGGAATCATATTTAGGTGTCAAAGATCTTAGCACTTTCTTGACAATAGTTTGTTCTGCTAAAGTCTCACCAAGACAACGAATTGAATTATTTTTTTCTTGAACTCTTAGAAGGTAATCAACAACCTTCTCTTCCTCATTCATATTTAGACCTTCAAATTTGGCTCTAAAATTTTGTAACTTAGCCTCTTTAACTTTTTCATCACCCTCATAAACACTAGACAATTTATCCCAAATAGAATTTTCAGTTTTACAATCCATAATTTTAAAAAGTACATCATTAGTCAGTCCACAGCAAATAGAATTAGCAGCCCTAGCATTACAATCATAGGCCTTTTTCTCCTTTGGAGTAGAGGGTGTCGATGTGGCAATGTACTCATTCTCAACTGCATGCCAAACCTCATAGCCTAGAGAAGTTATATGACATTTCATTCTATATTTCCAAAAAGCATAGCCAATACCATCAAATAATGGTGCTTTGGAAGTAGAAATACCTTCTTGATTTTCCATGGCAAGTACTCCACCAGGAAACCCCTAAGTTGGTTAAACTTTTGGCAAGGGTATGGCTTTGATACCACTTGTTGGATACGAGAAACACTAAGAGGGGGGTGAATCAGTGTTTCGATAACCAAATTCAATTCAATTGTTTTTCAAAACACATAATTTCTTTGTAATCATTGTATGTTTGATTTCAAGAATGCATCCAAATGTGATAGCCAATAGCAGATACTTAAACAACATGAAAACTCAAATGTTGCAAAGTACATAAAGGAAGTAGCAAGACTGAATTGCATCAATCGTGATAATCACATGGACCACAAAAGAACCATAACACTAATTTTATGAGTGGAAAACCCTTTACAAGGAGAAAAAACCAATTGGAAAATGTATTTTATTAGACCTCACTGGAAAAATGGTAATATCACTTATTACAGCCTCACTGGCATAATGATGTCTCACTGACATTTACAAACCATCAAGATAAAGAGTAAAAGACAGAGGGTCTCTCTATTTCACTGAAGCTCATGGCAGCTTTCTACCTTAATAAATTTCATGTCCTATAGACACCATTCCATTTGAAGCCTAGAACACACAAAATACACTAATTTCTATATTGTCTTTTTGCAATAGCCTTTTAAAGCACAAGTTTCAATCCAACTGTAAAAGCATATTCAAATATACATTTCATGAAGCAAATGCAAGATATGGTTTCGAAAGAAACCACTTTTTACAAAACAAAATAATCAACCAACTAAATCAAATGAACCTTGCAAACTAAAACATTTATTTCCCTATCTAACCATATGTCGATCACAGGAAACTGTTATATATATGGCAATCAATAACCTAGCAAACTTCAATAAATCCATACCTCAGTCTTTGACAAAATACAACTGAAATAACTTACAAATCTTAACTGCACAAACCATCGAATCCTCCAAGTGTCAATGAAATCTTTGCAAACTTGTTACTCTCCAAGCTTCGACTCATGTCATTCATTTCTCAAGTATCAAACCTTAAGTTTGTTGCCGCATACACCAAGCTTCTAACCTTCATTATACCTAATATACCATTCTTTTGCAAGCAATACAAAGTTAACTTGCTAAATCGGTAACCCTAGAAGGGGCCGATAAATACAATGTTCATAAACACCCTTCAACCCTTTCATGAGCACCCTTAACCTGCTAGAGCAAGTCACTGTTCAAAAAGAAACTTTATTTTGATGCTTAGAATTTATACACAACTTAAGCATATTTCAAAAACTTGAAGATATGTTAAAATCCCTAGTCACCATGGAGCTTGACACTTTGAAGCTTTCTTATGCCTTTCAATACACATCAACCAAAGCTAAAGCAATTTTCTCATTAATGAATATTTTCAAAGAAGAACATCAATGGTAGAATAGCCATGTGCCAATACTACACCATCAATAACTTGAACCATGGAGAATAGCTTTGTATCAAATAAATTGCAAACCCAAAGTAGTGATAAAGGTATGACTGACATCAATGACAAACAATGCCAAAGTTAACAAAAACACCTCCCCATCTGTCAAAAGTTGGTAGAGTACCCTAACCTAGCCAATAGGAAACCCTTTTGGTCATCAATTAGGGATCAATATCTCATTAATAAACCCTGTTATATGCAATGGTAGTGTGGGTAGTCTCTACATCACATCCCAGATCCATCTAAGTCCCCATTGTCGTTAGATACTCGATCATGAAAATCTGTAGTAGATACTACGGCCTAGTCTCTAGGTCATACTCTACCAATGATCTGTAGATTGGAATCTGAAGGATCCTCATCACATCTTCCAATGTGATAGTCATCTCCATTGTTGATAGATAAAATTTGTTGGTCTTGTTATGCCATCTCTCCACCAACATTGTCATCGTCGCTCAATGTGCTCAAATCTTGGGCCATTATCCCACCTGATCTAACCCAATCATTGCCAAAAACTCTTGCTCTACATCCATCAACTATATCCTCAATCTCATTGTCATTGACTGTCACTCTCGAGATTGCAACAGTGGTAGGGCCACCTACAAGCAGATCATGTGCCTTAAAAATCAATTTTAGACTCATCCCTAAATCTTCCCAACCCATCGCTAAACCTTCTTGACTCCTCCCTAAACCTTCCCAACCCATCCCTAAACCTTCTTGATCCATACCTTAACCTTCTCAACCCATACCTAAAACTTCCCGACCCATCCCTAAACCTTCACAAGTCCTCCCTAAACCTCTCTGACTCATCCTTAACCCTAATCCCTAACCCTAATCCCTAACCCTAAACCTTCCCAAACCTCCTCCACTTATCCCTAACCCTAAACCCTAATCCCCAACCCTAACCCTATCCCTAAACCCTCAAAACCTAAACCAATCCCTCTTTGAGTGTCTGCATAGGTGCTAATCCACCTTTCAACACCTACATAGGAAATAATGCCTCTTTTAATAGTTACATAGGTGCTAATCCACCTTTCAGTGCTTTTATAAGTGCTAATCCACCTTCCAACACCTATATAAGCATAATCCACCTTCCAACGCCCACATAGGTGCTAATCCACCTTTCTGAACCAAGCGCTAAACGAGGCTCAAGCTCTGAAACAGTTTGTAGAGGCACTAAACAGGCTTAGATGTCATTCCAGGCTGAAAAAGCACCAATCCAGCCCTAAAACCAACTCGGTATCCCCAGTTTGATCCCCAAAACCTAAGCATTCATAGTATTAGAACACATGCATAAATAAAAATGCATTAGTTACTCATTGGTGGTCTTGCATTTGTTGATCGCTCGTACTCCCGTACCCACTCAGCATGATGAGTATGATGAGCGATATTTACCATCTTGCCTTCTTTTCCTTTTACTCCAAAGCTCAAAATCACCAAATGCAAGAGCGAAAATGACCCCTCTTTCACCCCTTGGACCTATTAATAGGACCTTTTCACCTCATCCCCCTTTTCCATTCTATGCTAGAGGCCCCACTTCTCACCTTTCTTCCAACATTTCTTCATTCCTTGGCCTTTTTCCTCCATTATTTTTTCAATCATTTTCATTTCTTCTCCTCTTTTTCCTCTAAATTTCTTTTACTTTTCTAAGAATTTACCACAAAAACTCTTTTTTGAGGTAGTTCTAATTCAACACTCCAAAATCCCTCCCCTTCCATTTTCATTTTTATCTCATCCTCATCATTTCATTATCTCTTCACTCCTTTTAAGCTAATTTCTTCATCCATTTCATCAATCCTAATACTCCTACTAAACCTTCATCGTAAGAGAATCCTAATCCATGTGATCTAGCACAAATGATTTAATCACAACCGCAGTGTTGTTTCTAGATTTGTTGCAAATCCTCAATCCACTTAATCATCATCATCGGGATGTATCCTTCCCAATCCTTGTGTTGTTTTAGGATATATCATTCCCACATCAACACTCAATCCATCACCAATTAATCTTGGATTTTAGCATGACCAAGGAAACATCATGCTTGTCCTTAAATCCTTTGGTGCTTACTCACTTGCACTATACTCTTTCCATCTATCTGCATCCTCTCATCCATTTTGAGAGCACACCCATGTTCTCTTGAACCCACATGTCCTCTCGAGGGGACATTGTTACACCCTGCTCCTCTTACACATTTTTCTTATCACCCAAAAATTCTTGCATCCAGATGACCCGACATAATACCATTTCCCTTAAGTTGACTAGGGAATATTTCACTTTCTTTGATGTGATGCCATTCCCTTCGATTGTGACACCACATCAAAAAGGGGAAAAATGTAGAAACCCCAAATTGACTCTTTGTTCCAAAATTAATTAAATTAAGATTTAACTAATTATCATCTTCCTTCCTCTTAATTAATCAAATTATTTATTTGATTAATTTTGCTCCACTGTCACATTTAATCAAATTACATTTAATTTATACTTCATTCTTCAAAGGTTAACTAATTAAATTATGTTAATCCAACCCAAGTCTTCATTTCCCCAAGTTCCCTAATCTCAATTAAGTTAATTAATCCTTTATTAATTAACTTAATCTGTCTCCTAATCTTGATTAATATTTCTTCCAATTTTCAATTCCTCCCACTTCCCCAAACTTCTTGACATGTGGCATGTGTCCTTCAATCCCTTTTAAAGGCTTGCATGCACATGTCACTTTCCCTCTCCAAGTCATCCTTTGACTTCCCTCTCTATTGGATGCTCACACATGTGTTAGATCCTTCCCCCATTGTTGGTGTTTTAATTCACACCTCTAGAATGCGAATTAGAAACAGACAGCTATGCATAGTAAAACAACTCTTTGAATTAGGAGGGGAAGCTCCCTCTTTGCTTATGGTGTTCAAGAAAGTAAACTAAAACTAAGTTTCCTATCTTTTTTATCAGCTAAGAGCACAAGGTTTATAAAACTCAAGCGTCATAGCTGAGATTTTATGTTTAAGGAATTTCAACTACGACTAACCTACACTAAAGACGTTTCTAATTTATCAAGTAAACGCAGAGCAAGAGAATTAGAAATGAAAAAAAAATGATTCTCTAACAAAATACTTAGATAAACTCCCCTTCCAACATACATCTACTTACTTTCAATGCAAGCTGAAATTAAAGATCATATAAGCATAACACAATAAATAGAAATTTGAGGCATTATATCAAGGAAAAATAGGCTTAAGACTTTATTTCTCAAATCTCTGGAACAAAGATTACACTAAACACATGCATGGAACAAGAACTTGCAGCTAAAAGAGACTTGCAAACTTGTTCTTACACAAAGTGAACAACTACAAGACAACAACTTGAAGGCAAAAGAGGCTCAACAATTTGTTATCACAAGTACAGTTGAACAACACTAAATAACAATAGAAGGCACTATTAGGCTCAATGTTTTGATATCACAAGCATGGTTGAAAATAAATGAGCAAGGTTGCTCTTATTTATAGGAAAGAAGAGGAGTAGGGAACACTAAAATATCCTTGCTTTTACAACTATGGCTTGCTCAACAAGAAAGCTTTATTTCTAAAACTAAAAGAAGATAACATCTAACCACCTAAGAAAGCAGGAAAAATAGGAAATTCCAACTATTACATTTTATCTTCTTTCTCTTCTTCAAAGAATAGATAAGAATTGTTATGAGAATATAAATAAAGCTTCTAGAAGAAATCTGCTTTAAATCTCGATCACATCCACCAAAAAGCTGGAAATTGTGTCCTTGTCAAGTCCATCAATACTATCAATAGCAAAGTTTCACTTTTCTAAGATTTCTTCACCATCTACAATTGATCTCAAGAAATATTCAACCTCATTGGTTGCTTTCTCAAACCTCGCTGACATCGTGGAAATCTAACTCATGTCGCAATCATTTCCATGGACAACACTCTGAAACTGGGCTTGCACTTCGTCAAGTCCGACATAGGAACCATCTTCATGACTATACCGAGAAGGTATCTATGCAACAAACTCACTTATGAACAGAAAAGCCTCAACCACCCTTTGCCTACATGCAACAAACTCTTGGCCTATCCTCTCATAGGTTCTCACCTTGAAGATGTGGCACTCTTTCCATGCAAGGATTTGTCTCTTGTG
Organism: Sequoia sempervirens; assembly: GCA_007258455.2. Taxonomy (NCBI): domain Eukaryota; kingdom Viridiplantae; phylum Streptophyta; class Pinopsida; order Cupressales; family Cupressaceae; genus Sequoia; species Sequoia sempervirens. The sequence continues at coordinate 304,554 of VDFB02089130.1, read as the reverse complement.
TTCTATGGAAACTGTTGAGCCATAAGTTGCATCCAAATCTACAATGATGATTTCATGCCTAGGCTTTACCTCTGCCATTGATTGTTCAAATCCTTAAAGACCTTGACATAATTTATGAGTGTTATTCCTTATCTGAAACATCTATGCAAGGATTTATTTTCCTCTAATGATAAATCCCTCAATCCATTCTTGAGTTTGCTTCCCACATATCACTAGTTGTCTCAACTGATGACGATCAGTTGGTGTCTCTAGAACCTGGGGCAGCAACTGAGTAGCCTATGAAGTGCCATGGACAAGGTCAGAAATGGAAAACCTGAGTTGTCATATTTCATCCTTGAGAGTTGCCTTGTCTTCTCCATCTTTAAGCACTCTTTCTTGAAGGCTTTCAGATGCAACTTTGAACAAACTAACATCCGCATTTCTGGTGCTTTTTCCAAGATTAACCTTCACCATCACAAAGTCATTTACATCCACTTCATCTTTGTTTCTATCTTTAGGAGGTGTAGCAGTCTCTGTGATTATCTCACCATCAGGATTTCTCTCAAAATGAACTTGCTTCTTTGCTTTCTTCTTAGGTGCCTCCTGATAGATGTTGTCAAGATTATCAAAATTCAACTGATATGAAGGTCTTCTTCTCTTCCTTCCCAAAGAGCTCTCAAGCCAAGATGTCGTATCTCTACTAACTTCCTTAGGAGGTTCAACTGCAACTTCTTCATCTTCTTCATCCTCTATATCAATATGAATTGGTGAAGACCTTAGCAATGGTGTAGGATCATGTGTCAAAGGCAAATCTTCTGTTTCTTTTTGAGGCATGGGCTCTTTTGGAGGAGCTTTTGTTTCAACTGTTGGCTGCTCCTTATTACTATACCCGAGAAGTCCAACCTTCTTACATTTTTAGTTGACCTACTGCCCTTTACACCTTCTTGAGATTGACTTACACCTTTCCCTTTTGATTGTGCTCTGGAAGAAGAGGGAAGTGATGATTGTGTCCTTGGCGGTTCTGCTGCTGGAATAGATTTCTTCCTCTTGAGGACTAGGAAAACCTTGCTATGCTTGAGGACTTGTTTTGTCCTTTCTTTGAAACTGGGAGGGACTCTTTGTTAGCCCAATTGACATGTGGAAGAGGCTGCTCTTCAATTCACTTCTGAGTGTACATTGGGAGAATTACATCTCCATCATCATCTGATAATCCCTCGATATCCTTTGATAAGCAGTCTTTCATTTGATGAAGAGTGAGCATGTTGTAACTACGCTTCTACACCTCAAACTCATCTCTACAGTTAGCCCAAAAATCTTCAAGAGCGAGCAAATGAGCATAGTTCTTTTTAAGTCGGGCAACGAAGACACCATGAGGGTCATATGATCGTCTCTCGTTGTATGGCTTGAGACCAAGTGTTGCCAACTCATCACCCATGGACTTAGCATCCATTGTTGATCTGCATGTATAAATTCCCAGTCCAAATGGAAAAGTGAAGGCGGATTTCTTTCTATTCCTCAGGACTGTGTGGACATCATGTGCTTGCCTTAGGAATTCCATGAAAATAACTTCATCTAATGGGTACCTTGGCAACATAAGTGGAGCACTGGAGAAGCCATAGACTCTGAGGTAGGTGAATGTAGGAAACAATATAAACCAATCTACCCACTCTGCTATTGCTGCCCTAGTAGTCGATGAAATATGAATGTGCAATTCATTATCTAGGTCTCGCATTGTGTGCATCAGGAAAGCCTCATTCACCCTCTTGTAATGGTGTAATGACTTCATGAATTCCAGCTGAGGGTAGTAGTTGTAGACATGTTGTATGTTAGAGATTGCTCGGTGTTCAACCCTCTGAATTGGCCCTGGAAGGCCACTAGGTAGACTAGGTAGGAGACCATGTGGAACTCATGAATCTGGAAGTATTATGTTATATGTTGATGAAGGTTGTCACTGATTAAGGTTGCCCGATCATAGAACCTAGTCTTCTTCATGATGTGAGGTGTAACATAGAACATCTAGCGCTGGAATTTGGTAGCATCCTCTCGACCAATGACCCTATTGAGCAAAGTGATCATGATAGTAATTTCATCTTTGAATTCCCCTCGCCTGATGTTCTTCGGCAAAGGCTTATGTTTTTATTTCATCCACTTCTCTGCAATCTTCTTGTTGTATTTGTCCTTGTGCATCTCCCATATCCTTTCACATTCTCCTTTGGAAATAGTCACACTTTCAATCCAAGGGGGAATTGAGAAGCATTTCTCAATCGTGTCAAGTTTCAAACTGCAGATCACTCTGCCATCTACTGACTGAATCTCCCATGTCGTCGGATTGTAATGCTTGATGCAAGTGATTACAAACTCTAAACTCTGCACTGAAATGGGAATGGATGTTGTTGCGAGAAGTCCAAAGTGCCCTAGGTTTTTTATTACAGTGTTACTTGTGTTCTCCAAAGTACGTAAGTCGAACACTGGCTTGATGTGATGCAATTCAGTGTCAGTTCTTTTGATGAGTCATGGTATAGTACTGACTTGGTCTTGAAACCATTGGGAGTGTATTCCATTATGAAAACCTTGAAGATTGCCTTTAAACTTGCCTATATTTAGACAAAGTTTGCACACTTTCTAAATTTAGAATGTTGGTTTTTCTTCTTCAAACGGACAAATTTTTTGAAATTTTTTTGAGATATGGGTTTTGTTCATAATTTTGTTACAAGAAGACCCAAATCGTCCGTTTTTGAAAATTTTGACTGTAGACTAAAAAAAACAGCAAACCCTAATTTCTTCATTTTTTCTCGAAAAGAGTTGGCACCTAGGTTTTGTTCAGAAGAAAATTTGGAATGAACCTAGTTGATCATATTTGAAAAATACTAAGGGCTGATTGAAAAAGCAGTAAACCCTATAATCTAAAATTTTCTTGAAAAAAGTTGTGATTTGGGTTTTGTTCAAAAGAATGTTTAGAAAGGACCCAGATGATCAAAACTTGAAAATTTTGATGATTTCATGGACATGCAAGGAAAAAGCAGTTGTTGCAACTTGAAAAATCTCTTCAAAAATTCTTCAAAATGATGAGCTAAGAAGACCCAGATCATTGAAAATTAAAAACCTTGACCTTCTTCAAAAATTTTATGTTCTAAATGAAAAAAAAAAGCAAGGTCTTATGTTGCTGGTCTAAAAATTGATGAACTTTTGAAAATCAGCAAACTTGAGCTCTTTAATCTTGAAAAGAAAATTTGCTAAGTTGTTGCTCCTCTTCAACTTGGACGCCACCTGCAAAGAATGATGAAAATTGAATGGAAAATGCATCTTAAATAGGTTTTAGGCTTGAGAAAACCCTGCTTTCTTTTGCTTTAATCCATGCAAACCCTAAAATATTCTTGTACATTAAACATGGATGTTTTTCTTCATCTTGAATTTTTGAAAATTTTGGAAATTTGGCTAGAGGAGCCTATCTTCAACAAACTTAGTCATTTTTATGAGTTTTCAACCTTTTCGTGGTTTTGTACCCTGTTTGATCTTCAATCTCTGACTTCTAGATTGATCTGATGGACGAGTTGAATGATTCATCACGAAGCTTGATCGAATCTAGCGAGATTGTCCTAGAGGCACCTTTGGCTAAAAACTTCGATTGATGCTTCAAAATCATGGGCACCCATCTCCTTCTGGGACGCCCAACCTTCTCAATGTGAGCCATTTTCATGCTCACCAAGTTTCACTTCTTTCCCTTTGATCTTCCGATGAATTCTTGATTCTGGGAGCTAGACTGACCGACAGATTCACTGGATAGCTTGATTGATTCTTGAGGGGGTCTCCTGGGAGTGATATCACCTGAATGCTATATCTGAGAGCTCAAAAGCTTAGGCGCCCTTGGCTAGTTGGGGCGCCCAACTTCACCAAAGTTAGAATTTTTTCTATATTTTTTACTTTGCTTTTGACTTTTGATATTTTGCTTGTGTTTTTCCCTTTGTTCCACCTTCGATATTTCATGACTTCCAACTCTAATTGACTTGTTGATGGTCTCATTGGAAAGCTTGGTCAAATCTAAAGAAGACATGCTGGAGGCTTCATTGGAAAATTCATCCATTTAGGCCCTTACAAACTTGGGCGCCTTTCTCCTTCTGGGGCACCCAACTCCTCCAGACTTAGCTATTTTTTGCTTTATTTTCATCCTTCAAAGTTGAACCTTCATTTTATACCTTCAACTTTATCTGAATTTGCCAATGTTTGACAAGTCTGATTATCTAACGAAGACATCTACTGCGAAGCTAATAGGATCCTGAAGAGATTGAGCTCATCTACAAACCCTAATTGTTGAGTTTGACCTCTCAAAAGGTTGGGTGCCCCTGGGCACCTGGGGCATCCAAAGTTCCTAGACTTAGAAGTTTTTTTTAAGTTTTCATGGTTTGCCTTCTATCTTCTGGTTGAAACCTCCCTGTTTGATCTTGAATTTTGGGTGACTGGTTGATCTAATGATTGTGCCGCCAGACTCACTGCAGAGCTGGGAAGAATCTGAAAAACATTGCCTGGGAGCACAAACCCTGATTCCACCATCTGATGCCCTAAAAATTTGGGCGCCTATCTCCTTTTGGGGCACCCATGGCTAGCAGAGTTAGTTTTTATTTTGCAGTTTTCGCCTTCCTCTCCTTGTTCAACGTGCTTACCTTTTCCCTACTCTCTAGAAACTAAAAATTGACTAAGGCATGAAGGTTTAGGCGCCTAGACTGAGCTGGGGTGCCTGGAGTCTCCAATGTTAGCCAAAATTTTACATTTTTCAACTTTCTCAGCTTCCTTTCTCCATTCTTCATTCTACGTGCACATCCAGTGTTTGAATGTTTGAATCTGACACCTAGCAACTAACTGACCTCCATTGATGATTCCAGAGCTCCGGAAATGATTTCTGAAATTGAAAAAGCAAAATAGACCCACTAGGGTGAAACTAATCATTTTGTGATTCTAACTGCACCAACCTAATGAGAAGTTATTTTTTACCAATCAAAATCAGTTTGAACCCTAACAGCCAAACTTTCTATTTTTAGAAAAAAAATTCAACATCCTTTTCAAAAGAAACCCAAAAAAGGTACTATTTTTGGAAAGTTTATAAAAATAGCAATTTTCCTAATAAGTAGGGATGTAAAACTAAGATTTGGGTTTTGTAGATTTGGTCGCTTTGAGCCGACCCAGATCATCATATTTTGAAAATTCCAAGTTTTTGCCCCTCATGTAAGACATACAAACCCCAATTTTGACCTTTTTGATAGATTTGACAAGACTTTTACTCATTTCTTCAAAATGCCTAAGTGTAGCAAAAATTTTAATTTGGGGTACAACACCCATGAAGCCACCCTACACCTTCCTTTTCTTCCTACTTGTCACACTTCCAAGCCTACATCTTACACTTTGCCACTTTTGTTTCGACTTGTCATCTTCTTGTTCTTCCCAATGTGTGCTCACATGTGTGAGCACACCTTGCTATCTTCAATCCGATATTTTGAGAGATCGTGGCAAAGATTCTGCCAAACACGTAAATCCAAGGGTGGAGAAACGTGAAATATACACTATAGCCTCTGTAGGCTAGGGGCGCCGAACCTTTTGGCCTATCAAATGGAGTTTTTGGCTTTCACAGTCTTCACGAGACTTTTGAGGAATTACTCCAACTATCCAACGAGCCCAACGATCAGCCCTCGGGATTTGGAAAACGCTTGTACATGTGAGGTCTTCACAGAATACTGAGAAATTAAAGACATCCGAAAAAATGGCTATGGAGCATATATTTTTTTTTAAAAAGGCTATCGTCTCTTTGAGGTCTTAGAAGTAGTTTCCTTGCTTTCTCACCTCTAGAGACATCTCCTGTAAGTTGCTCTAGCTACACAACGAGACAAAGGGTGCGCGAATTGGATCACCCCAACTCCTGCTATCAGAGGTCAAAGTAGGGAATTTGGTTGAAATTTGTACTTTTGACAAAACGGTGTTTGAGCCTTCTCAGGCCAAGGGCATCCTTACTTTTGGCATCCCTAATGCAATCTTCTAATGTCTTGCATGCAATCGTTGGATGCAGAATACTTCCAGTCACACAGTGAGCTCACCATCTAGTTAGCAGGGTTCATCGTTCGTCGTCAGCAGTCGTTTGAAGCGTCAAATGGCAAAATGGAGAAATGGCCAAGTTTGGTGTCTGAAAATCAATTTAATCAAGGGCGCCTAATTCTTTGAGGTGTTAAATGATGGATTTTGCAATACTAGTTCCCAACAAACATTTCATCCTTGTTCTACAGGCTTCGCGATGAATATCCAAGCTTGGTCTCAGTGTCATCCGATCACCCGAAAATCAGTGTTGAATATGGTCAACTGTAACTTTGTAATCAGCTACAAAGGAAGTTAGCAAAAAACATAATATCTTGAGCAAATAGATGTCTATGAGGTCAAATGAGGACTTTTTGAAATTAGTGAAGTCTACTGGACGAGTCCAAATGCATTATGTGATTTGTCAACTGAATAAAATAATATTTAATTTTCAAATTGCATGCCAGCATGAAAGGTGGCGATTTTGTCCAATAAGTTATTTTTGGTGCCCCTTTGTGTTGTAAGATGAAATTCGCATGTGGTTGGCAACTGAATATTTTTATTATTATTTTATTCCAAACTCCGAGTCAATGTCAGTGTAACTGGAGGGAGTCCAATTAGAATCATTCTATTTTTAGTTGAGGTTTTAAATCTTGTAGTCAGCATTATGGTGTGAATTTATTCTATTTAAACATGGCGCCATCATTTAATTCATCATCCAACTAAAGAAATTTGTATTTCTTAATAGGCAGAACAAATTCTCTCCAAGTTGGGCGATTTCATCAATTATCAGTAGTGAAAACATCAAACAGTTCCTTTTGCAGGCACCAACTCATAGTCATCAACAAATTTGAGAAGCCAATGGCGATTTTGGCAGAGGAAGAACACAGAAAAAACATCTTTTCTCCTCTCAAGATCATCATAATTCTCTCAAATTCAATTCACATGTTCCAAAAACAAGCAAATTTTGGCAAATTTATTCATCTGGATTGATTTCACAGAGCTTCCTCGAGTTAAATTCATGTGCTTGAATTTTCAGGAATTTTTAATTCCAAAGCATTAGTTCTCGAGTTTCTAATTTTCTCAACTGAAAATTCCTTGTATGGTCGAGTAGAAGTTGGATTTTTGCATTTCTGATGTTTTGGGTTGTCTTGGAATCTTTTTCTAGACAAAACCCATATCTCATATTTTTCGCCAAAAATTACCCTTCGATAAGCTATTTTTAGCTTTCCAAAAATCTTGTCAAAACATAGTTATGTTCATAGTCAACGGGCGAGTTTTTCAAAATACAATACACTCAACTTGAATACATGACCAAATCAATCCTAACTCACAACTTCATCAAGATGGTTGAGACGAATCTCCACAAGGTGTTGCCATAGGTCGTCTTAGATCCAGTCAAGATCAAAGATTCGATTATTTAGAACATTCAGCTGTTCGCGTTACTTGAGGCTGCTTCCATGCCTATCTTCGTTCGCTGTGTTGAGCTTGTGATGTCTTGTATCAAGCATTACAACTCCGCTACTCGTGAGATAGTGTCAGTAGATGGACGAGTCATTTGCAGTCTCAAGCCTCTAGACGTTGAAAGAAGTTTTGGTATCCCACAACACCCAAGCAATCTGGCCATTTCTATGGAACAGTGTGCACATGCATTCGATGCTGATATGGACAAGTGCCAAAGTAAGATGGCAGAGCGATGGTTGAAACAAAAGAGGAACAAATTTCCAAACAACGTGGGTCACGGTGAGTACAAGGATGAGTACTCGATTCTAATCACACTCTTGAATCGTGTCTCAGGTCGTTTAGATGCAAACGTTTTTCAACCCTTAATGTATTACATTATTGGTTGCATCATATCTGGGCAGGAGCATTATGACTGGGCATCCTTCATCAGCGATTTTCTCCACGAGAAAATCACCAGTTTTCTAGTTGCCAACGAGTTTCACATGTGTTCTTACCTCGTGTACTTGATCGCTTACCAAGGTCAATTTAGAGGATTAAACACGGTTGGCATTCTCAGTGTTTAGAAAGTCTATCACTACTATGATCAGCTTGAGTTCACTAATGTTGAACGTCACTTCAAGCATGTTCAAGAGGCTTTCCTGACTTATACAATGAGAAACTTGGACCGGGAGTTGCACGTTCGTATCTCAGCAGTTGCTAGAACAGTGATGGTTGATTGGGCGGACTGGTTCATTCAGTTCCCGACATACACCTACATCTGAGTGTATGGATTTACAGGAAATCCATCCATGCTTCCACGCTATCCTTCGAATAAAACAATTTTCATGGAGTTCCTGAGGCAGTTACATGATGTTCATCGTCTTTTATGCCACAAGCATAAACAGGCTACCAACTTTCCCATGCAGTTTGGAATATATTGGTGTAGAACGGCAGTTGATGCCAAAGCTACAGGACAAGAGCTAGAGAAGTATCGTCTCAATTATCTTGTTGATGCACATGCCTATGATCCATGGGGTCATTACACAACACACCTCAATGGTCACGCATACCATAAGCCTACTATGGAGGACTATTGGGCAAATTGCGATGACAGTTTTGAGGTCCACAGACGTAGCTACGGTTGTTTCTCTCTCACAAATTTATGTTTTCTTGGCAGAAGATGTGGGAGGTTTATCAGATGATGAGGGAGAAGTACTTCCTCAATTTTTCAGAGAGAAAGTTGACACACAGCCGCTGTCGGCAGTTGATTGGTACACCAAGGAGTATGCGTCAGTAAAAGAGAGGTCAAGTAGAGTTATCCAAAACGGTATACTTTACCTCGACAACAAGAAAACCAGGAGGGTAAATATGCCTAGAGCAGAGCCGCCAGTGGTGGATCCTTCGCCACCTTCCTCGTTAAAACCCAAATAGAAGAAAAGGAGTAACCCTCCTAAGAAGAGTCAAGCACCTAACAATTCAAAAGGTAAGGTGCTTGCCATTGATACACATACGGAGCCTGTCAGACAGCCAGTTCAGAGGCCAGTTCAGAGTCCACTAGTGCCTGAGGTCCAGCCTCAAGTTCCTATGCCAGCTCCAGAGTAGTCACCAATCCCAATTCGCATCGAATTGGACTCAAACTCTCCATCTCGTAGCAGCTCCACATATTCACTCTCATTGAAGCCTCTTGTTGCTAGTACAGATCCTTCCAGTGGCATTAGCCGAGACGAGTCTTGGATTGAATCTCAGCTGGGAAGGAAGCGGGGGCACCCATCCTATGTCCTTGATCATTTAGACTTCGATCATGTTTACCAAGATGCGCCAGACAAGAGGATCAAGAACATGGTCCACATGGAAAGGAATGTTGATATGGAGATCATTGTTGAGACTGCCATACCTCCAGAGGGGAAGATTTTGGATGAGATTGAAGTTCAGGACTTCGAGGTGATCACAGCCTTGGTCGTAGCACTCGCCAAACTCAGGTTGATCTCCTACAGGTTGCTACAGACAGGGCCAAGGATAGAATGTTGAAGGACGGAGAAGATAAGGCAGCCCTTAAGGCTAAAATTAGACAACTTCGTCAATACATTTCTAGCCTTGTACACAGGTCAGATGTTACCGCCACACTCTAGCTGATGCTTAAGCCACCATCAGAATAGGGCCAGCTTAATCATCTAGTTAGTTATGGCAAGCGTTTGGAGGAATGGGAGGAGGAGTTCATTTCTAGAGGTCGCTCTCTGCTTGGAGAGCTATATCAGTTTGCGGTACAATGCATGAGAGCTCCATCTACATCTCCAAGATGAGGAGTGAGACATGGTGATTAACAGACCCCTAGATGAGATTATGATTGCTCACCTTAGTGTGGCATATGAATCAGTCACAGATGTAGAAGATAAAGAAGCTATCTACTCTTGGAAAACATAGTTGGTTTTCAAGGCAAAGATAGAGGAAACGATGGCATCAGAGTTGGCTGAGAGTAGAGAGCACGTCACTAGTGCACTCTGGTCTGTGAGAACCTTAGTATCTCGCTTACCGTGTTGGTATCAGATTGAGGGTGGTGCGTATGTTGAGCATACTGATGTACAATCAAAGCTCCATGCACTCATTCATGGCATTTTCAGTGGGGAGACTGTTGGCTGTAAGATTAATCAACTTATAGTCATGTCGGCATTGTTCGATGAAGCGACCATGAGCAGAGGTGAATTTCAATGTCAGATCTCAGCTAGTGAGGACATGCTGCATAGACACAACATACTTCGGCAGAGTATCAGTGCTCCAGACAGTGATGCAGTCAACAACCTCGTTGAGGGGTTGGTTGCTCGAGATCACGGCTAGTAGACTTCAGTTCCCACCTCTCAGGATAGACAATACACACAGGAGTTAAACTTGGCGTTACCTTTTCAAGTTAACTCGTTGTCTCATCTCATGCATGTCTATTCTGGGATTTCCTTTACACACTTGGAGTTGTATTTAGGGTTTTTGTTAACTGATGGTAGTGTTCTAGTTAACTTGCTTTCAATAAGGACGTGCATGTTTGCACATTGTCCATTTTTAGATTAATTGTACCAGTTAACTGATGGTAGCTTTCTAGTTAACTGTATAGTTTGCTTTATTAGGGTTTAGCAATAAATCTTGCATGCATTGCAAGACTGTAGTTGACTCAAGGTGATTTTAGGGTTCCCTACACCTTTCAATGTCTATAAATAAGAGTTTTTGCTCATTTGTACATAACTTTTGCACGAGAGAGAAATATATGTTGCGCCTACCTTGCCTATAATATTGCTTGTTTTGTATATGTTCATGAGTATTTACTGTTATGATGAATTGTTATGCCACTTGGGTTTAATGCAATTATGATGGTGAATGCTTGCCTTAGTTAGATATAGTAGCTAGTTTGATCGTAGATTGTATGCATGTCTCGCCTATGCAATTTATTGTCCTAGTTGGCTATCCTTTATGTTTCATGTTCAATAAACCTATTCAGATTGAGCTGATAGTTGCACCACCTTGCCTTCAAGTTGAGAATTTGTACTTGGTTTATCTTGTGATGTATGTGAATAATAAGTCTATTCAGACAAGCAGATAGTCGCACCACCTAGCCTTCACATTGTGAGTCTATACCCAGTTTATCGCCTGATAATCATTCCCGCTCCGTTTCTTCATGCTCTAAATTCTTGAGGGAATTGGATAGTATAAGCTTTAGTTTTGCGTGTTGTAGTTAAGTCTTGCGAAACCAAAAAATACTTAGCTGCAACGTATAGAGTTTTTCTTAAACCTTGTGCCTCTTACAGCTGAGACAAAAAGATAAGATATAGTTTAGTTTACTTTTCAAGCATTTTTGTCCGCACAACGAGGGAGCTTCCCCTCCTAATTTGAAGAGCACTCATCACGTAGTGTGCATAGTTGTCCATACCAACTTGCACTCCAGAGGTGTTAGTTGTTACGACAACACTTACAAATATCATCATAAAAGTTTTATTCGTTGCCTTCTCTATAATTGGACACCCTCTTTCCAAGTGAAATATGGGGAATTTTCCACTAATATGTGTAATTATCTCAAAAAAATTCAAGTGTCGTGTAATTACTAGTCAAATTCAATATATAATTAAACGTGTAATATTTATTAAATAAAGTTGAATGTAGCAATAATTGTTATATACCCCACAATCATATTGCAAACACAAAATAAATTATTAATGATTGTTGTATTTTATTCAAATATAATGCATTTCATTATTTTGTGTTTATTTTTTATATTTAATTGAAAAAATCCAATTCTTCTTTTTAATAAAACATTATTGAGAATCAAGTACCCAACTTTAAAATGTCCTTTAATCTTGACAATAAAAAGACAAATATAATTGTTATATTTTCTTTCAATATAATGCATTTTTTTATCTTTTTTTTGTATATATATAATTGAAAGAATTTTTTTTATTTTTAATGGCTATTATTGGTAAATAAGGAACACACTATTGAATGATAAATTCCAATAGTCTAAATTTAAGGTCTTAATTATTCTAATATCTTCATAAGACCCTAAAACCCAATTACATATTCTTATTAAAAATCATCATTAATTACCAAGTATAATAGAGGGTTCACAAATAACATTTCAAGGTACTCCAAATCCAAAATAGGAAACTTATGCATATACTATAATAGCCTAGGGTGTTTAAAATTGCAAGGACAAATATGCAAAACTAAACATTATCGCAAAGATAACACCAAAATGTAAATATAATATTAATGCTTTGAAATTCTTATGATGTATCCAACAAATGTTTATAGAGACTATCCTATGAAAATCTAGCTCCCCTCTAATTAAGCAATTTAATGCTATCACAATCACTAGGAGACTTACAAAATGTAAACCTTAATTTTCCCACAACCCCCTTAAGTTTTGTTACAAAAAAGCAAAAAATAAAGAACAAAAAAACTACATGGACTAACTATAATAGTCCATCTAGAAACCTATAGAGGCATCTCCATCAAATCTCCTTGCTAATTCGAAACACCCCAAACAATGTGTCTAGGCAAATGTCCTAGCTAGCAACTAAACCCCCTCAAAACATCCTGAACTGCTTGTGTCTAAGCAAATGTTCCGATTGTCGAACAATTACCTATGAATCAATACATGAACTACTCACAAGTCTACCACTCTTGTGAATAGACATATTCAACTATTCACAAAAAAAGTACCAACCAACTACAAATAAAGATCTACTCAACCATCCACAACAACACTCCTCCATTTGTGTATCAAGAGATACTCAACTATCCACAAAACATAGAACTGTCAAGGCTCCCTTGCTACAAGAAGAGAAATGCAAACCTATGCTTCTCATGCAAAGTACCATCTCTCAATAAGAAGCTAGCTCGAGATGATAGGATTCCTCCAACCTCCTCTATAACTTGCTTAGTCCTTAGTGGCAAAAAGAATCGTTAGAATCTCCAATAGCACAAATATGTAAACCTCTGAAAATTCTATTACGCATAGCATGGATGGCTTCAAGAACACAAACATTTGATGGCATAATCGAAGAAACATCATTAGATTTCAAGTTGTCATTTTCTACTTTTACAATATGATCAAATTATCCTCATAACACCTAATTTTCCTTATCACTCCACTCCATATAATATGGAATGTCCCTTACAACCCTTATACCTTCACATACAAAGATTAATTGTATAGTTTTGAACCATGGTACACCCCTTAGTAATACCTTATTTTAATATACAACAGAAGTATAAACAATGCCCACCTTTGAACCCACAACCACTTCTAACAAATCAAATTAACCATCTTGCCCATGCACCATACATGATCAAACAATAAATGCCTTTGATGGTGTGGCATCTCAAACTCCCACAGCCATCGCAGATAACACACTGTTCTACCAATACCAAAACAACAGTGGCCAAAATGATTTGTTCGGTTGGTGCTTTGTATTACCAGCAGTACATTGATATGGATATCTTAGAAAATGAGAATAATGTATAGCTATTCATGCCATATGTTCACTTTTCACCTGGCACTAGGTAGACCAAATGATAGAGATTGTTTAGCATCTACAGAAGCAACAAACACTTGTCTAGAAAAAAAATTGAAGCTATCTCCACCTGCTAAACATCCCTCTGCATTATAAAATGCAAATTGACACAACACACATTCATCCATATGCAGCAACAATAAAGTGATTGGCACTATTGCAGCGATAGTGTTATCAATATAATGATCTAACACATATAAATATGATTGGCAACAAACAACTCATAAATGGCAGTGATGGCAGTGATGGCAGCATACACAGCAAATAGATTTACATCCTTCCATATCTGTTTTCTACCCCTACAAGAACAGAATCACAATGGTGCTTTGACATTGTGCATCCAGTTTTGTGGACGTACACAATCAACAAAAACATGGTGGGTGCAGCAATGAGAATCATTAAAGAGTGTCTCTTCAAAAAAAACCATTAGTTCTAATACCATGTTGAAAATTGCAGGCACAAATATTGCAAAAATATCCTACGAGAAACTAGCTCCCAACAAAGAGATCATTGTTTAGAACATATTTCAACCTTAAATAGTGAGCTGTCCGGTAGATATTGAGCTTGCAAGATCTTGTCTAAGTAATGTTCATCTGCAACTAAATGGCCTAAAATATATATATTCTATAATGTATTCATATCAATCAATATATTCTGCATGTAAATGCTTTCCTTTTCTGGATTCACATCTCCAAGCTCAAATTATGCTTCAACCAAATTATCTATCTTTATGTCGTAAACAAATTAATGAAGCACATATCCAAAATCTTAAAATGGTTACCATACCCAACTTTCCATAACCCAGTATCCAAAAATAATTTGCAAGTGTGAGAAGCATTATGGCAATAAAACCACCAAGTACATGGCAATAAAACCAACAAGTACACGCTACCATGCCTAGGACAATATTTTAAGATTCAAATTTTTGAATCTTTAAAAAGGGTGTTTGCTAACACAAACTTTTTCACTCTCAGAGAAATGCCAAGTAAAAAATTCAATTTTTTGGCACTTGATTGTCGTGTTAGATTCCTGTGGTATTGATATAAACAACTGAGTATGGACACTGCAAAAACAACTTAGATTCTATACATTCTCCCCACTTTTATTCTCAGATCCACTTATTTAATACTAACACTGTATCACTAAGATTCTTGCGAAGTTGAAGGTGTACATAGACAACTGTGCTCTAAATCCTTCTAGAAGTTTTATTGCTAGTATAATCACTGTAAGCCTGAAAACTTACTCCAACATCCTCATCAGTTTCAATCCCGAGCTCTTCCTGAGAAACAACCAACACATTGAATTAAATAGCCTTTTGAAATGAGCACAACCACAACTATAAAGTCTTTGAAGTACCTTGAATTCTTTCAAATCTTTTGGCATATTTTCTGTGATGGTACCCCAAAGCTCCTTGAAAGCTCTTTGTCGTCTTCTCCATTGGTTAATTTTTTCATTGTATGTATCTTGGACTTTCTTGCGCTCTTCCGGCTTGACCAATACAGTTCCCTCCCGCAATATGTTCAATTTTGACTCCATCCCACACACCTGACATACGCACATAAAATCCATCCTCAAGGAAAATAATTATATTCAAATCAACATTTATAAAGTGTTAATACACTCCTTATGATTCTGGGACCTCATCTCAGTTCCCACTTAGTCATACTATGAGAAGATTACAGTGACTTTGATACTCCAAGCCTCCAGGTACAAGTGTATTAACAAGTTACAGTTTGTTTGTAAAACTGGTCATGAGATGAAAGGTTAGGAGTACCAAATTAGAAAAAAATACGAGTTAAATAGAAATTATGGGCTGCTCAAATGGAATCTCATACACCAAATTATTTCCCCTAATGAAAAAACCATAACCAAATCATGTCAGATATATGCATTGGCTCAATTGGCTGGCAAGCTATATACCGTGTAACCTTCATATAAAACTATTGGAAGCAAAAAGGTAGATAAGTTTACTAGACTTGGAGAATACAGAGAAGTCAAAATGCTTGGAAGAATCTTGCAAATACCCACAAACAATGGAAATTATGACTCCTAATCTGATGCTAAAAATCTTTGTACACAATCAGAATTTACCTCCTCCCTCAGTTCTATTTCCTTTTCTCTGATCTGCTCCAAGGTCAAGTTTGATTCCAAAGCCCGAATTTCTGCAAAAAGAACATCATGTGGCTGCTATTGTTTGATCTCTTCTATTGCATATAAATTTGAAATTTGATCTCTTCAAGAATCCTATCATTCAACAACTACAGAAAACCCAAACCTGCCCAAATACACACCTGCTTCAACCTCATTTATTGCATTCTTTTCAGCTTCCAACAGCTTTTGGAGTTCTCCATTTTCTCTCTTCATCTGGTCCAGTTCATCAGTGTTGGGAATACTGAATTGGTCTTGCCTGGCAATGTAGATTTTCTGTTTACCATATTCTTTGAAAGAAATCTGAGCACCTTCTGCCAAGGTGTCTAATGCTTTTTGCACTGCTGTCTTCTTGAGACCATACTTTTGCAAGGCATCTGCGGCATTTTGGGAATTTAAGGGCCTATTTTGCTACAGAATAAGACATATGTTAGTCTTATTATTATTCAACGAATTCAAAGACTTGTTGAATTTCCAATTTAGGGACAAATACATACAAGATATTGCTGTCCATTAACATAAATTTATCAAATACGAGTTTCTGTGAGTTTTTATTTAAATTAAGATGAAAGAGTGATGTGTTTAAAATAATGTACACGCATTAACTAAGAGGCAAAAAATTATATATGCAGATCTCTAGATTTGTAATTAGCACAGAAATCCTAATTAATTCACCAACACAGATCTCAATCAATTCTTAATGAAACCTTGTTGAATTTATTTGTTAATGTTATAGCAGCTTCGGTAGATCCTTCCAGTTCACCTTCTTCGTGGGAACATAAGTTGAATGATAGCCGTCGGCTATTCAACTTATACTTATTATTTTGTATTATAGCCGACATGTAAGAATATGAATTCATCTTGGTCAATTATTAAAAGACATTTATTGAGGCCGACCTAATTTACATTCTTTATGAATACATATCTGGCCGACTTCCTTTGTATCATGAAAATGACATTTATCTTGGCCGACCTTATGAGATGAGGAGGTGCGACCTCCCTAACCTGTATATATACTCCCTGGTTCGTCCATTGAAATCAATCAAGCGGAGCTCGGTGATTCACATCTGTTCTGTATCATCAAAGGCGAATATATCTTAAAGTGCATACCTGTCATCAAGTGCGATTACTTTAAATAAAGTGCGAGCTTCATCAAGAGCAGATTGTGAATTCCTGTAAGTGCAGATTTAGGTATCAAGGGAGGACAGATTATGATCTGTCATTGCATCTAGTTTAGGTGCTCAATATTGGCCTTGTGATTGGCCTCATTGTAAAGCGAATTGTTGCCATTATTGATATATAAAAGAGAGATCTTTGTTGCTGGGTTTTTCTCCCTCAAGTGGAGGGTTTTCCCAGGGTATATGCTGTGTTATTATCTCTGATTTTGAATTATTTTCTGTGCATTGATCTGATCATATAAAAACAACATTATTACTATTCTCCTAAGAATACACATGAAAACAGTGAATCTGTGCCTAAAATCATATAATGTTATAAATGAAAGAGATGATTGTGCATGACTTGCAACTAACACAAAAGGTTGTGCTGGAGAACCTAATTTGAAAAGAAACCCCGGAAGAGAAGGGCTGTTTTCCTTCTCTTGCACTATCTCTATGTAATATTACAATACCACTGCTGCACAATGCTGTTTTACAGTGTCCTGCACTTGCAATAGCTCTCCATCTTGCTGGAGATGCACACAACTCTCAGAACACATTTCAACCAAGGCACTCTTAATCTCTACATGAAAGGATGAATATCGATAATCAAATGTCTTTATAACGACTCCCTTAAGGGTATATGTACACAATACAACAAGTAATACTCATACAAGCAGCCAAAAAATCATAGTTTTGAAACTTACAACTCAGGACAGAACAGAGCACAATAAGTTCCCCGGAGTACCTAAGTTGGGAAGAAACCCAGGAAAAGTAAGGCTGTTTTCCTTCTCTTGCACTATCTCTGTACAATATTACAATCCTACTTCTGCACAAGGCTGTTTTACAATGTCCTGCACTTGCAATGGCTCTACAAACTTGCTGCAGATGCACACAACTCTCTAGCGCACATTTCAACCAAGAAACTCTCAATCTCTACATGAAAGGATGAGAACAGATAAATGTATGTTTTTATAATGACTCCCTTAAGGGTATATTGTAATGTCCCCTTCTCACTAGCCACTCCAGAGGATCATTTAGCCTTATTTATTCCCAAAGGCTAAAGGAGAAATAAGGGAATAATTATTAAATTAATTATTTGTAAAGTTATCTCAATAATTCAAAATCATAAAGATAGCTTTATATTTAATTAATTTAATAAAAGTGACTAAAATAAAATAATATATCATAAAGTCACTTTGGGAATAAAATAATAATATTTCTAGAAGCTTTTTGGACATGATTGCAAAATCTTTATAAGGAGCTGTGAGCTAGCCATTTGAGCATGTCTTGGATTGTACTTTTCATACCAGTATGGTGAGAGCTTGAATGCTTGCTTGTCTGACAGTTTGAAGACTCTAGGATACCAGTTTTGGTTGTGAAAGATCAACCCTAGTTGGAGGTTTGTGGAGGGAATCACATCAGGTTTCCTACAGGTTTGATTATTACAAATTTAATGGTCTTTGACCAAATTTGGAGGGCATAAGGAGTTCGATTTGCTTGAAGGAAGCATTGAGGAATTTTGGAGGTTCATCTTGGCAATTCGATTTTCTCATTATAGCTGATTATTCTTGCTGGATATATCGTGCCTCATCTAGTAGTCAAGGTGCAGCATTTTTGATATCATACTCAGCTCGATTTTGGGAGAAGTTCGATTCATTTGGGACTTTTGTTCATGTTCAATTATTGCTGGATAAAATCATGGTTCATCAAGAAGCATAGGCGCTGCAATAGAGCAACAAGATAGTTCGATTTTTGGAGTACATCTGATTTTTGCATTTTGAGGAGAGACGACTTCTTGCTGGGCATAGACGACTTTGTAGCTGCTTGAGAAAGGGCATATCGTGGCTGCCAGGTGTGGAAACATTCATTACATAGTCGCTGCCATCCAAGTTGGAGTTATTTAGTTTGCATTTGCATTAGTATCAAGATTGCCATTATTGTATCGCTGCCCATACAGCACTCTCATTATTGTATCTTGCATTAGCATTATAATCAGGTCTGCAACTGTAAGTCATTATATCGCTGCCATATAGTTTGCATTGTCAATGACATATATTGTAAAATTGTCCTCTGTTGGAGGTGATCAGCATTTGAGTTGTCAAAGCATTGTAATAAGTTTGCATTTCACATTGACAGTTCAATATTTAATAGAGTTGGAGTTTGGGAGTTTGCATGACAAATGTTTGTAAAATGTCTAGTGGCTGTACCTGCTTATTTTCAATGAAGTAATAGCTGCATTTGCATTTCAGTCACCTATGAGTCTTGAAAAATAAAAAATAAATCTTCCATTTCATTTTCAGTCATTAGCATACTTGTTAGAGTCTTTTCATGCTTACTTTATCATCATATGAGAAAAAGAAATCATTTACTAGCTGAAAGAAGATTGCAAGACAACTGTTTGACGAAATTACAACACCACCCAAACTGAAAATTTAGATCAGAAATTGCAAGGGTCTTTACATATATGTACACAATATAAGTAATGCTCATACAAAAAGCTCAAAAACAATAGTTTAAAACTTAAAACTCAGCAAAACTTAGAAGATTGGATTTTGACTTGGACTCGCCAACTCAACAAAACCAATAACTTACAAAAATATATCCTTAAATTCATTGAAAAACATAAACTTCATGCAAAATATAGTTACAGAACATATGAAATGATTTTGTAGAACACTAAGTAATGTTTTCTATTAGATTTGAATTAAAAAGGAGTATAATCACACAAACATGAAAATACAAGAGCCAATAATACGGTATGAATCACATGATAATTCAAAATCATCATCAAAAATTACACTTGCATGCAAGTTACAACAATTTATCCATATACATCCAAGTGAGTGATGGGGTCCTACTCATCTGTCATGTCCTTTTTTTAGGATTAGATCCATGGAAAAGAACTCTAGCCTATCCCCTTTTCCTGTAGGCTAAAGGATAGAGCAAGAGAAATAAAAATAATAGTATTTTAAGTGGGCCCAATCGCTTTATTTTCAAAAAGACAACTTAAATATTATTTTTGATCCTATGTAACATTTAAAAAGTTTTTTTACACTTTATTCAAAATGCAGTTCAAAAAAAGGGACCTTTGGATGTGATTTAAAAGGTATTTTTAAATACTCACAGGGAAAAAAGTTAAAAACAAAATAAATAAAAATAGAATAAAATAGAGGACTCAAAATAAAGCGCCTATAAAAGAGAAGTCAAGACTCACATCAAATCATCACTTATCATTTTGCATTTTTGAATACTATCGATTGAGCTTTGTGTTCATCTTTCTATCCAAGAATGAAAACCCTTGGCATTTTGGAAATCTTAGATGATAAAAATTATTAAAAACCTTTTTGATTTCCAAGGTTGGATTTGAAAATGAAAACTCTCTTGTCCATAAGAGGTGATTCCACCCAAGGATCATTGTGCTCAAAGAATTGAAATCACTTTCAACTTGCTACAATGCTTCTACAATGAATTATTGAGGATTTCAGCTTGTGGAGGATTGGATCAAATTATACTTGCAAGCAAATCATTGTTATTGTTGATTTTCAGAATTAGTGATAAATTAATTTCTGACTTTCATCATTATTGCTGAGCACCATATTGAGGAGGGTTTCTAGAAGTCACTGGCATGTTCGTGATTTTTGGGCAGCCGAATTGGAGAGAATAAGTATTTGCTGCTGCTACTCACAAATATTAGAATTTATCCAAGGTCTTGCTTCCATACCAGCCACCATACCATCAGCATTTTGGTCCTTTCTAGTCAAAGGGTTAGTCTTTCCATCAAATCCACACAATTTGATATTTATGAGTGAGATTCAGTCGTTCATTTCACAGAAATTTAGTGGAATTTCAGTATATATCAACAATTGTAATCATGTTTCCAGCTGTCATAAATGCAAAGATCAAATTTGGGGTCTCATATTGTGTTTCTAATTGATATTTATAAGTGGACTATTGATATTTCCAATGCAGATCTAAGTATAATATCCTAGGGTTTCATATTGCTGTTCATTTGCAAATTAGCAAGCGCACTTGATATCAATTGCTATTCTCGGGTTTCATGTTTGTTCATAAATAAACTAGCAAGCACATTGATTGAAATTGGTAATCCACATGCTAGATCTATTGTTGTGATGTGTTTGAGGATTTATATCAATGGATGAAAGTTTGATTCATGATTTTCCAACCACTTGAAGTTGTTCTCAACATTTATTGTCAATTTCAGTTTGCTGTTACAGTTTAATATTTGTTTCCAAATCAAAAAAAAATGCATGTTTCCATGTTAATCTCAATCCAAGATATTACATCGTTGCAAACTATTGCAACTTCACCCTAAAACTAGAAGGTAATAACTCCTCAAGATCACCATCATACTTAACCATGATGTCATCCAATCCAACACCTACTAATTCTGCTTTTGTTGCACATTCCTCTACATGCTTATCAAAATCAGCAATCTTGTCTTATGTAAACTGTTGGGAAAGGTGTACACCTTGCACATGGAACACTGAATATTTTTGTAAAGTTGTCGTCCATCTTAAAATGGTGCACCACACCTTAAGGATGCAACATCCCTAGGTCATTGTTGTGTGATATTGATAATACATTTGATGTGGATAACATTGGAAAAGTATTTAATATTGTGAGTGAGCACATTGCTTAATGGGCTCATAATTTAATGTGGAAGGCATCTTGGGCAAACACATTTAATGTGGGAGGCACAATAGAGAAATGTATCTAATAATTAGTTGTCATGTAAAACTCATCGAATGCAGGCTCACATGAGACAAGTCATCCTAGATGCTTGGATTGGAAAGAGCATTTGAGATGCCTTGGAGGTTGAAATAATTCTTGGCCGTAGAGTCAAACTGGGCTGCCCACCTTGATGATGTACTTGGATGCATTGATTAAGGGTTACTAGAAAACTTAGTAAAATTTTCCACTCTTGCTGCTCTCTTACTTATAAATAGATGGCTTTGGATGGAGGATAGTGTTGACGGGTGTTTTATGACCGCACCAACACAGAATAAAGTTTCCAACGGTCACTCTATCCTCTCTTGATCAAAATCTCCTGCATGCTACGATTGTGAAAGATCATGC
The DNA here is from genome assembly GCA_007258455.2 of Sequoia sempervirens. Lineage (NCBI taxonomy): Eukaryota > Viridiplantae > Streptophyta > Pinopsida > Cupressales > Cupressaceae > Sequoia > Sequoia sempervirens. The sequence continues at coordinate 282,620 of VDFB02089130.1, read as the reverse complement.
ATTCAACTCCAAGGTTCCTTTATGCAGTGGACGTAGACTCAGTTGGCTCGATGTGATTTGCTGGTATTTCGAGGGGACTTACGTAATTGTTCACTCCAGAGAAAGGGGTTTCCAAGACTTGGAAGGTTTACCAGTGAAGCTCAAGTTTCCTAAACTAATCAAAAAGTACAAAATTTGAATGGTTGTAGGGATTAGAAATGTTATGGTCTACTCTAGGCGCAGGATGTGGAGATCAACTTTTACAAACTTCAACCAAGCTCTATTTTGCCTCACCTTGGACAACTTCCACAGAACTGGTGCAATCTTCAAAGGAGCAACTAGAGGTATTCAGATTACAATTCAACATGAAGACACCATCACAACGACGCATACCAACATGTAAATCATAATCAAAGTTAAGTCCACAATATTCCAGTTGACCACGCAAGGCGAACCCACCATCAATGAGTCCACTAGTGGTATGGATTAAAAAAGCTTGCTTGATTCAACCACCACATTCCACAACTATCTACATGCATGAATTAAAATCTACTTTACTCTATTTAAGCTCTACTTTAAGATTCTAAGTAAATTGGAAGGACGAAGAAATCTTGCTAGCTACCCACAACAAAAGATGAAACCACAAGCAATGATAACTCTTGTTATTATAGGAGTGTTCACAACAATCTCTTACAAAGCATTCAATTTGAAAACTTTCCTTCCTCTTCAATCTATGTTATGCTATCAATCTATGCTCTCTATTCCTCTATGTCTACCAACTCCTAGTTGTCTCTCTATCTTCCTATTCTATTCTAATGATTTACAAATGAGGGGGGATGCCCCTTTTATAGATGGCCAATTCCAATGGACAGCTCAGATTGAATTACAATGAAGGGCTCAAATCGAGCCACTTAAGTCTTAGTCAAGATTCTGCCCTAAAAACTGCCAGAAAGTGGAGGAGTGGGGTAATAAATGAGCACAAAATGCCAATTCTCTCCCTTTGACCATTATGAGCATATAATGCTCACCATCTTCTAGAAGATTCTCCTATAGAAATGTGTTCCCATTGCTCTTTTCTTTTATTGCAAACTCAATCAATCTGATCATCACAGCTTCCACTTCTTGAACTGATATGGCAGGCACGTTCTCAATCTAAACTCCAAGACGGCTACCTCTTTCTCATGTTTGATGATAATTTTTCTCCTTGCTGCCATTGTATCTTGGGTTATGTGAAGTATGCTGGAGAACACTTTCTGGGTCATTGACGGAGAAGGATTCCTCTACTTTGTTCTTCAATCCATCCTACTATCACTCTTTAACATTGAAGTTTTTGCTCATTCCCCCTCCTTAGCCTTGAGGACATTTTAGTGCTTGAGGATGATCTTTAACGCTTGGGTCTTCATCTTTCCTCCATCTGGATCTTGAAGGATTTTCTTGTCTTGGACTTGACCATTTCTTCCTTGCCACCTGTCTCCCTGAGTTAGGCGCATACTAGATCTTTGTGGAGAAATTCCAACACTTAGCCCTTTCTTCCAACATCTCCCTTCATGGTTTGGGCGCAAATGAGGCACCATGGAGGAGTTTTAAACATGTAACCTTTTCCTCTCCCAAGGTTGTAATGTTGTTCTAGAGTACTTGCTCCATCACCTCAAGTCATCATGCTTTGGTCCCAGTGTTCATCCTGCAAAACAAACAAAAAGAAAAGCATCAAAACACTTATAGTATAAATCCACTTCACTTCCTAATTTCCATGTTTTGATTTCCAAGGTCTGATTCATCATTTTCTCTAGCAAACTTTGCCTTCTTCATAACCTTTCATCATGGGCGCATTTAACATTTGTGCTTCATATTTCAATGCCTTAAACAAATTTCATCTTCCTCAAGGGTGTATTTAAGAGGTTTTACTTCAAGGGCGCATTTTCACCTTGTTACTTCATTTTCATGCCTTAGGCGTTTTAGAGTGCATCTCAAGTCATCTCACTTATGGGCGCATTTAGAAGGCTCTTGCTTCATATCTTCATCCATTCCCCCTTGGGCACATTTAGAGGGGTGTTCTCTTATTCATCTCTTTCTTGCCTTAGAATATTCTTTTCACCTCTTGAGGACACATTTAGGAGTGTCCTCTTCCATTTCTTAAGACTTAGAAAAAATTTCAAACCTTCTGCTCATGATGGGCGCATATGAGGGGTGGTCCTTCCATTTCTATTGCCTTAAAAAAAAATTCAAACCAACTCCTTCCTTGGGCGCATTTGGACCCCTATGCTTTCATCTTCCAAGCCTTAGAAAATTCTCATGTATCTCCTCTCATACCCTACTTCATGGGCGCATTTAGAGAGGTGTTAGTTCATTTTTTATGCCTTAGACAATTTTCAGCCAACATATTATCCCCTTCTTACCTTTGGCGCATATGACCCCTTGCACTTTCATTTTCGATGACTTAGAAACTTTTTTTCAACTTCTCTATGATGGGCGCATTTAAGGGGGTCTACTTCCATTTTTCCATCACTTAGAAATTTTCAAGCTCTCTCCTCTTCTAGGGCGCATATGAAGGTTGGGGGTTTCATTTCAGGCCTTAGATATATTTTTATGCCACCCTACACAAGATGGGCGCATTTAGGGGGGTGTACTACCATTTTCCAACGCCTTAGACAAAATTCATTTCAACTTGCCCTCCCTTGGGCGCATTTAAGAGGTGGTGCTTCCATTTTCATTGCCTTAGCAAAATTTCAAGCCACCTTACACCTTGGGCGCATATGAAAGGGGGTCAGGCAATTTTGTGCCTTAGGAAACTTTTTCTTCTCAACTTGGGCACATTTGAACACTTAGCCAATTTCTCAACCTGCTCGCCCTCACTTTCTATTTTTAGTAACTCCTTGATTCTCGAACTTTTGCAACTCCTCTTGGTTGAAATTTTCCCAACGTGATCCTTGTGACTTATTTGACCTATTCACACTTGCTTTTCATGCATATGAAGGCTGGGGGTTTCATTTCAGGCCTTAGAAATATTTTTATGCCACCCTACACAAGATGGGCGCATTTAGGGGGGTGTACTACCATTTTCCAACGCCTTAGACAAAATTCATTTCAACTTGCCCTCCCTTGGGCGCATTTAAGAGGTGGTGCTTCCATTTTCATTGCCTTAGCAAAATTTCAAGCCACCTTACACCTTGGGCGCATATGAAAGGGGGTCAGGCAATTTTGTGCCTTAGGAAACTTTCTCTTCTCAACTTGGGCACATTTGAACACTTAGCCAATTTCTCAACCTGCTCGCCCTCACTTTCTATTTTTAGTAACTCCTTGATTCTCGAACTTTTGCAACTCCTCTTGGTTTGAAATTTTCCCAACGTGATCCTTGTGACTTATTTGACCTATTCACACTTGATTTTCGTGCTGACCTACTATTTTTAGCTCTGTTTTGGAAGTGACTTATTATAAATAGTATGTAGAATGTGTTCAAATTTTACTAGTAGACTCCTTGAAAGATGCTAATTGCAATGGGGTACCTCAGTTTTTCATTTTTCTTGAGTTTTGCTCCTTATTTTAGAAACCAAAGTTGGAAACCCTAATTTCACTTGCATGTGCCTCTATTGACTTCCGTTTGACTCCATTTTTGATCTGAATTGCTCTACTCCTAAAACTGAAGATCTGGGACTGCTGGAGTGAACCTGCTAAAAATAGTAAGTGCCTGAAAAAGTGATCAACCAACTGCCGGACTTGGTTGCATGTCATATTGCCCGAGAGATCTCAAAAAACCCAAAAAAACCCAGAAAACTGGTCTACATGCGGGTACCTGCTAAAAATAGAAAGTCATCATTTTGACTTGCATGCTATATCATCACAAAGTTCTCGAAAAACCCAAAAAGACTATCCTGACATGCGTTGAAAAATCATACATGCAAACCCTAAAAATGGCTCCCAAAGCCAGAACTGCTAAAAATAGAAAGTTGTCAAAATTTGCTCAAATTTTGCAGGTAAGTAGTTGAAAGGGCTCTAAACATGGTGCAGCAATTGGAATTTCAAAAGTCCTAAGAAAAAGGTCCCAAATGGAGTACTTACTAAAAATAGTAAGTTGTCAAAATTCAGTGAAAATTTCAATGGGAGCCTACCTGAAGCCTTCCAACTGCAATGCCAAGCTCAGATCTCAATTTGCCAACTCAATTTGACCTCAAACTAGCCTAAAGAATGAAAACCCTAATCTGTCAAAATGCACTTCAGACTTAGCCAACATTTCAAATTAGGCCAAAAGATAGGTATATCCCCGGAAAGATAGACGAAGCAAAAAGAGACAGCCGCGAAACCAACCAAAACCAAAGCCAAAAGACCCGAATGGGACAAAATTTAGGGCATCCCCATTTTGAATGGGGTGATGTGTGAAAAGGTCACAACAGATAGACATCAATTTTTGGTTGATGTCATCTTGTACATGCTCATTGTGAGTGAAGTTTGGTGTAGACACCTGGAGGCTTGAGTTGTTTTTTGAGAGATCTTGCAAAATATGGACTAGAATGTGAGGATATCTTTTGTTCTTGGATTGGTCTCATGCGGAATGCAACAATAGTTGCTCATTGCTACTGAAGAAAGCCATGTCTTGCATGGTTTCCTCCTCAATTGAGAATGTTAATCTCATATGAAGGCTTAGAGCTTGATTGTGTATTGTAATTGTTTTGTTGTTGAGAATACATTGGTTTTGATATTTTTGGAGGATGAATTTTTTTCCGAAAGGAATTTTCTAGGGTATATTGTTGTCTCTTTTTCTTGTGTGGTTGTTCTACTCTTTCTTTTATTCTTGTTATTTCTTTAGTGTTGTTACTATGCCAAAATGTTGTTGAAATTTGCAGAGATCAAATAACTTTTGACATCTCTCCTTGTAGGATTAAGTAGGAAAATTTTCATATTTCCATTGATTTAGTATCAAAGCTTAGTTTTGAGCTTTGGTGCTAATGATTTCTACATAAACATGAGGTCCTCAAACAAGGCAATCCAGTCACTATACGGATCAAGGTTGTATAAGTCGATTGCCTTATGACTATCCAAGCCCTCCACCTTTTTTGAGTGAAAACAAATGTTGTGTTGCATGAAGATGAGAATTTGAGACACTAATGTGTCAACTTTTTGCGCTTCTTCACATGAATGGCATCAAATAAACTCCAATTGTGATGAGCACATGCTTATACTGAGAGGGGGGCATGGTGAATCAATATAAGGTAATCTTTTAATTTTTCAAATTAATAATCACAATAATATCAATCACACAACATCAACAATTAACGACACAAGAACACAAGATTTACGTGGAAACCCTTTTGGGAGAAAACCACAAAGAAAAGGACTGCTTCGATCTACTGTCCAAATCCAGCCACAAATAAAATACTTCTTACAAATATTTGTAGGCACCAACCCACTAGAGACACCAATCCCCACTACTAAGCACCAACTGAGCAAGATACACGAATCTCTTCTATTGAGAGACAACAACCTCTAACTCAATAAAGTCTTGTCTTCTTGAGAAGAAACCTCCTTCAATATCTACCTTTAATGATCTTCCATTATTTTCTTCTCCTCAAAATCTGCCTTGAATGATCTTCCATTATTTTCTTCTCCTCAAAATCTGCCTTGAATGATCTTCCATTATTTTCTTCTCCTCAAAATCTGCCTTGAATGATCTTCCATTATTTTCTTCTCCTTCAAAATCTGCCTTGAATGATCTTCCATTATGCTTGTGTTTGTATGATATATTTTCTATTCTCCACACTTCACAATCTCTTCTTATATCTACTTGAGAGGGGGCAACTTCATGAAAAGACATACTACATCACAAAGGGAGGCAACTAATATAAATAGAGGTGCCTCTTCAAAACAAAATGAGATGACTTGTTCCTTAATATTGGGTGCTACCTTTTAAGGAGTCAGCCCTATATATTTATTTGATTTTAAAATCTTGAAAGCCCAAAGTGGGGCGGCTTCATAAGGGGGTCAGCCTCCCTAATAATAAATTTATTTAACTTTATTTCCCCTTTGGAGGGTGGCTACTTCACCAAGGGTCAACCCATAAAGCATATGAATTTATCTTTAAAAATATTAATGCAAGGGCGCTAATTAGAGGGAAACTGCCAGCATTAAGAATTCACGTTAAGATATGCATAAATCCATAAATCTTTCTTTCATAGTCAGCCATGAATTGAGTGATTTAGTGGCCTTTGGCCTTAATGATTTCCTCCTTTGATATCAACAATGTGGTGGCAGTGGTTTCATTCTTTGACAATCTCCCTTGACAACAATTACTTTTGACATCAATGACAATCCAATAAATTGGGCTCACATCCAAAAGTGGTAAAAGTTGGGACAAATTTTGAAGGGCTAGTTTTTGAATATTTGGGGGTTTTGCATCCTAATCTTCCCAGAAGTAGCTGCAAAGAAGACATTTACAAGTTTGTAATTAAGAAATAATTGCACACATTAAATATTTGAAGTGAGGACTGAAATTTTGTTACCTTGTGCTTGGGGGATTCTCTCTTGAATAGCCAATGGTGAAGAGAAGTGCTGCCCCTCTACATGCTTGTATCTCTACAACTTATTGATAATCAAGTCCTTGACTTCTTCATTAGGCATCATCCTCTCAATGCATGTTGTGAGGCCCTCGATAACCTCCCCATCAGCTCTAAAGTCATCTATGTAGATACATTTGGAGTTGTGTTAGGACATCGTTGCATGAATGGATTGGTGGAATTGATTGTTCCACATTTGAGAAATAATGTTCCAAATGGGTCCAAGTTTTCTTCCATCTCCCCTACAAAACATTTCTTCCCAATGAGTTTGAATTATATTTTGTCCATTGTCTTAAATAGATACCCCACTAGGCTTTGCTCCCCATCCACCAAGCACAAAACATTGACTAAAAGCTCTGACGCCTACAAACAAATTAAAGTTGCAATTAAAAATAAAACTTAAAAATATTTTAAGATATCTAGCAATTTTTTTTTTTTAAATGAACTCAAAGTATACCATTTAAAACTAAAATAAAAGTTTGAAGTTACCTTGATGATCTCATTTGTGCTCTTTGCGAAGAAATCATTAAAATTGTCTTTGCAACCCTCTCTCCATCTATCTTCTTAAAATAAGAACAATCCATCCGTTGTTGGCTTACAAACATTTACTTCAAAGGTGTTAGAAAAGCATAAAAGCTTTGCAAGTTGATTAAGTTAGTTGCAAACTGTGGCACCCACTCACACAAGCTCCTTCCCCTTGGTGTGCCCTCTCATCAAGCTAAATGCTAAATAGCGAATGTAGATGTACATGGTGATGTTCTTGGCATCTTCTACAATAGATTTCACTCAATCAAGTTTACCTATGTGATGTCCCCTTTTGGGATATTCCTGATTTGAGGCTTGCAAAACAACAATAATCACTAAAAACTGATATTAGTAATAACAAGTATCAACTTATGGTTATATTCAGATTAATACATAAAATATTATAATATTGACAACAATACATCGTAGCTAAATCATTATAATATTTAGATTACAATTCATAACATCATCAATATTTGAATTCAAAGGCATCTTAACATCATTAATGATTACTCCAAGGCATATTCCTATAACAAATCATATTAGGAATTCCCTTGAAATGCTTGTAAACGCAATCTCAAGGATGGTTGTCCTTGTATTGTGAGAGCATGGGTGGATTCTCGTCCATCCATCTCAGGGTGGCGTACTTGAGAAGACCCTCAAGCTCAGGAGCACTCATTTGCCTCCTGGCCCACGAGCATGGCAAAATCTCAGATCCACTCCATCCTCCTTGATCAAGCCCAAGAGCACTCATTCGCCTCCCAGCCCTCAAGCGATCCATCTCGAGGTGGCATGCTTGATAAGATGCATGAAGATTGTCTTCCGCAACAAGTCTAGGAGCACTCATATGCCTCTCAGCCCACAAGCACTCTATCTCAGGGCGGTGTGCTTGATGAAGGAAAGGTCGGTACTCCAATTCTCGTGAACTCAGAAGGTCAATTGGCCTCCCTATTTGCAAAAACACTTTTATAAATTCAAAATAGATTGCTAAAGGAATCTAATATATTAATTGGTAATAAAATATCATTATGCAATTATAATATATAGATATTTATATATATATGGCTATTCCTTAATTTATATTCTAAACTTACTTCCCAATAATATTCTTGCTGAAAATAATATTCATTTCCGATAGATATCTTATATTTCTTATTTTCCTTTTTTTTCAATCTCATTCCCTTGATGTCCTCTCTTTAACATCTTTCCCCTGAGGGGGAAAGTCACATCCTTTCATCAATTATATCCCTTGCAAAGAGACATGTATTTCCTTAATGAAGCACTGCCTTTTTCTTTTACTTAATTATTAATTAATTTATTTTTTCCTTGCTGTGATTCTTTCAAACTTAATCAATCATTAATGAGAGGCTATAGCTGCGATTCTTTTTGTGGCAAGGGCATGACAGTCCGCCCTTCCCAAGATTGCTTGCCCTCAAGCAATGTCAGTTTTAGTTTGTCATTGAATTATTTTGCCTATACCAAGATCCCAAATCAACTTTGGAGATTTGTAATCCCTAGATCCTCCTTGCGATGTAATTGGCTTTTGCTGTGACACTCTAATATAATTAGAAATTCTAAACCAAGTGATGTTTCTCTCATTATCTTGATTATGTCCAACTCTATACTATAATGGTGTCCTTGAAAAGTTTTTAATGTACTTGCCAGACTGCCAATATAATCTTTTAATATCATAAGGTTGATACCATTTTCTAATGTATGAGAACAATTTATTGTCTTGTATTCTTCAGGCTTATATATTGCCTACTAACGCTCAATAACAAAAACCAAGAGTTGGCAACTGGCAAGGTTTGTAATTTAAGATAAGTTTTCTCTCATCCTCAAAGAGAAGAAAAAGACATCTTGCAGCCCTACAATTCTTTCTTCCCACTTCACCTTACAAGCATCAAATAAGAAACTTTTTTCAATCATTTGCTTTTGTAAATGATTGTAAGAATAAGAAACCTCAAAGGGAAGGCCCAGTGCTTCATCTCTATGAGCATCACCTAGATGCACTGAATGCTAAGTGAACCATTCATTATCATGAGAGATGGGTTCTTGTGAACCACTACTCATGAAACTTGGGTCAATGAGTTTGACTCGTAAACTACACAGTTGAATCCTAATAGCAATATCACAAGAATAAAGTTGTTAAAGAACTACCAAATATGTCAAACACTATTTATGGGGTGTTGTCCATGCCTAAAAGCTCTTTCCATCCTTTTTGATGATACTACTCCTGGGGACCCATTCAATAGGCCTTGAAGAATTACTTCTTGGCCATTGTGTTGGAAAAAATGTTCCATCTTTTGAAAGTCTTGATAATATCCTCCTAAGGAATGTAACCATTGGATGCCCAAAACTACATCTACATCTCCTATATTCACTACATAGAAATCTTCACTTATTTTATGTCTTCCCAGTGTGATACTTAGTTGACGAATCATTTGTGTGCAAGGCATTGTGAAACCATCCACCATGACTACCTTGAATCCTTCAAAATTTTCAGTTTCTAGTCAATAGACCTTCGTCAATGAAATTAGGGGTGGCAACACTATCCACTAGGATAATCACTTTTTGTCCTTTTAGAACACTATGGATTCTGAAGGGGTAGTATTTAGGTGCTCCTAAAAGTGTGGCTAAGGCACCACTTGCATTTTCTTCATCATCATGTTTCCTTTTCTTATTTTGGGGTTCAAATTCTTTTTCACTCATTTCTTCGTCTAATAATGCTTCCAAGTTGTGTGCTTGTCCTCTTTTTGCACACCTATGTCCTACCACCCATTTTTCCTTACAATTAAAACACAATCACTTCTTTAGAAGTTTTGACCTATCTTCCCATGTTGTATGTGATCGAGGAGGAAGTGTCCTTGGTTGCCAATTTCCTTTGTAGGAGGGTTGGTTATGTGACCTTGAAGACATATTCTTTGAATAGCTCCTTTCTTTTGTTGTTGTGGTTTCTAACCTCAAGGCCTTTTGGATTGCATCTTGAAGAGATGTGGGATCAAGGGAACTCACCAAACCACAGATTGATTCTGATAGCCCTTCAATAAATAAGTATGTTAGCCTTCTCTCGATAATCCCAAGTACCATGACTGAGATCTTTTGAAATTCAACCACATAATCTTCTACTGATCCTTGTTGTTTTAATTGGTTTAGTTCTTTGAAGTTCCTTTCAAGATGCTTTTGATCAAATTGATCTATGAGCTTTTATGTAAACTCATCGTAGGTTGTTATGTTTTGGTGCCCTTGAGAAATAATACCATGATGCCACCAATCATGTGCAACCCTTCCATATGTAAGATGGAAGATTTGATACCATCCTCTTCAGTCATGGGACTAAGGGAGAAATAGGTGTCCAACTTTTGGATCCATGAATGTGCAGCGACTTTTCCCAATCCATCAAAGTTGGAGAGAGTCATTTTACTCACCCTTTGGTGTAAGTCTTTATTTGGTTGTATTTTTTCTTTTCTACGGGTGTTTCGTGACCTAGCATCACAATATTCCTCAAATGGGATATTTCTCCTAATTTTAGGGTCCAATCTTGAGTAGGCTCCAACATATTCGTCAAAGTCATTAACTAGTGGATTGGTTTCTTCTTCCTCTTTTCTTGTTGGCCCTTCCCTAGGTAAGAATGAGGGTCTTGTTAACCTAGGTGTTGACCCTAGTGGTGATCTATTGTTATTCTTCGAGTGATTAGAATTTACATCGCTCCCATTAGTTTGGTTGGGTCTAAGAGTGTTGATTGTGTTATTCATGTTTTGTAGGGTTTGGAGAAGTACTTGAGTTGTCCTCTTGTTTTGTTCCATGAATGCCTAAGTTGTCCTCTCATTCTGTTCCATGAAGGCCCTCATTTCATTTCCTAGTTGTTCACTCAATTTATTGCTTTGAGTAGGGTCGTTTTTGCTACAAGTTTCCTTCTTTCTCTTTCCAATGCCCTTTGAGCTCTTTGGCTTAATTGCATAAACTACTCTTCTCAATCCTCAAGCTCACAAGATCAAGGCTTTAATACCAATTGTAATGTCCCCTTTTGGGATATTCCTAATTTTAGGCCTGCAAAACAATAATAATCACTAAAAATTGATATTAGTAATAAGTTAATAACAAGTATCAACTTATGGTTATATTCAGACTAATACATAAAATATACAATACATCATAGCTTAATCATTACAATATTTAGATCTACAGTTCATAACTGAAATGTGCTAGTCAATTTTTTTCTTGAAATTATCACAACACAACCAGCACTACGCCAATGGATTAGCGTTAGCTTCAAAACTGGAATCAAATGAAATGCACTCAACGCCAAGAATGTGCACACAAGATCCTTTAGAAGGCGAGAACATATGGCGGAGGAAACTGAATTATAACTGAAAGCAACAAGAGGCGGTGAACCAGCCATGAAGATTTCCTCTCTACCACTTATTCAGTGGGGGGAAAATTACATAACAAGAACTAATTCATATGCTACGGCGGGCATCCACTCATGGGTGGGAATACACCACTTTTCAGTGGGTACAATGAGAAATTATTAAATTCTTTTTCCAAACTGGCAGTAAACCATCCAAGGGTTATAAATGTGAATTTTAACACAAGAATATGCAGCAAACAAATGACTGGAACAATACTACTGTTTACAGTCTTACAATGAAGAATAATTGCAATTTTCAAGTGTTTTTACAATCATTACAATATACAATTAAAAGGATGATTTCTTCAATGAATAACCTCTCAAAAAATGATGCTAGAAGCCAAAATCAGAAAACTAGAACAATCTGATATAAAAATCTGCAATCTGGAAATGTCTATCAGCAAACAGCAAACTCACACAAATGATCACAACTCCTAAATACCTCTGAATAAGCTGAAATGTTTTGCAAAGACCTTCTAGGAGGATGGCGCCCAAACTCAAACCACAAAACTGCATCAAAACTCAAGATATTATTCTTTCACTAGATGGTACGGCCCTCTAGAGGGGCGATTTCTCTTTGCTAAAATCAGAAACTTGGAATTAAAATCTGAAAATCTCCAAATATGGTCACCTCTAACATAGAAAATGATTGAGCAAATACCCATATGCAAATTAAAATCACTCCAAAAGCTGTAAATGAAAACTCGTTTCAGCCATGCTTGAAGCAGCAAGTACAAAATTGGAGATTATTACCAAAATCTTCAAAATCTTCCAGCGATGAAGCTCAATATGCATTGTTGAATGAAGCACACTCCCAATTGACCATCTAGGGAACCATAGTTTCAAGTCCAAAGAATGGAGTAAATTTGCTAAGCTTTCCCTTAGCCGGATTCTGGATTTCAAACCAGTAGCATAACTTCACAATATTTTCCAAAAGATGAGAATGAATGAGCAAGGCCTCAATAAATAAGCTTCAATGGCAAATGAAAAACTCTAAATTCCAAGAAATCGATCACTTCAACTTCCAAAAGGGACGCCACTTCAACGATTCACTTTATTTTGAAATAATAAAATATTATTCATCTTCCCTTTTTGGCGTCCATTTCAAAATGCAACAATAAAGCATTTATTAAATCATTAAACGCTCAACTTGACCCCTTAATGTCCCCTATTTAAAACAACTTGAAGTCATCAAGCCTAGGCGTGGGGTACAACTTAAAAACATGAAATTGACTAAGTATAAAACTCAGTCCAAGAAGATAACCAAAACCATCGCCAATACTAAAACTGATGGATTGCCAAAAATAGCATGATGACCTAAGTTGAACTGTTGATGATGCCACTGCCAAAATTAGACTTACTAAAAATAGCCAATGCCAAAAATAGTAAGTTCACCTCAAAACCAACAAAAAGCTGAACTGAGTTGGAAGCAAGACTTACTGAAAGTGGAAACCCTAAATTTGCACATCTGAGTAGCCTACGGATTTCCGAAAATAGGCTAAATCCAAATGAAGAGCGTAGGGCTAAATTGGGGACATTACAATAACATTATCAATATTTGAATTCAAAGGCATCTTAACATCATTAATGATTATTCCAAGGCATATTTCTATAGCAAATCATATTAGGAATTCACTTGAAATGCTTGCAAACCGCAATCTCAAGGATGGCTGTCCTTGTATTGCGAGAGCATGGTTGGATCCTCGTCCATCCATCTCGGGGTGGCATACTTGAGAAGACCCTCAAGCCCAGGAGCACTCATCTGCCTCTCGGCCCATGAACATGGCAAGATCTCAAGTCCACTCCATCCCTCAATCCACCTTGGAGGCACTCCATCCCTTAGTCCACCTTGGAGGCACTCCATCCTCCTTGATCAAGCCCAGGAGCACTCATTCACCTCCCATGCCACGAGCACTCCATCTCGGGGTGGCATGCTTGATAAGATGCATGAAGACTGCCTTCCTCAACAAGCCCAGGAGTACTCATACACCTCCCAACCCATGAGTGCTCCATCTCAAAGTGGCGTGCTTGATGAAGGAAAGGCCAGTACTCCAACTCTCATGAACTGTGATGAGCCTTGCTAGCTCACTACTCAAACCCTTGTCTTTTTCTTAAGTCTATTTGTGTTTTTTAGTTTTTTAGAGAAATTTTGTAGACAGAAGAGAAGGTGCGCATCATATAAAAGCTCACAGAATGAAAACTTGAGCAAATCTAATCAAACTGAAATTGCAGAAGGTGTTTAATAGCCTCAACAATGGATTTAAAACATATAAACATACCCGTAAGCCTCCAGATTTTTTAAATAAGAAAAGAAGCCAGTTTGCCAGTCCAGAAGAAGAAATCTGACTGAATCTAGTGTAGAATGATACAAGCATGAAATCCAGCTGAGAAACTGGAGCAAATGAAAGGTAGATGCCAAGTGTTGATGATGGTGAAGAGAAACCCTCAAGAAGGAAGGCGTTTCTCCATGTAGTTGGTACGCCCTAGCTCAAACAACCACACCTTTCAAGCAAAAAGAAGCCCAAAACATCTCAAATGGTACAGCCATTGAAGTATGATGCCTGCCATGAAGAAAGGAAGAACATCATCCACTCAAACCCTCTGTTGCTGATGTAGAAACCCCACAAAAATCTGTTAAAGCACTGCAGAACTTCTGAATGAAGCTCTCTCAAATTGCACCAATTCAGCTAATCTCTCACAGCCTCACAAGTGCTCACACTGAAGAGATTTCGTTCTCCAATGGTGGATTGCTGCAAACCTGATCACAGGATGAAAGCAAGGGAAAAACCTCCAAGGCAAAGTTGAAATATTCAATAGATGAGTTTCTCATTGCCCAAATCCCTTATAAAGCAAAAGAGGTGAAACCCTAAGAAGGCTGTACATTTTAGGGCTTTAGCTCATTTAAATTTATGAAACTAAACTTAAGTCACTTTCCATAGTCTTCTTTTTGATTTTTGGCGCCTCCTTTAAGTGAATAAAAGATATAACATTAAAATATTCACTTTAGACTTAATTTAAGTGAAATAAGAATTATAAAGTCAATTTGACTTTATAAAAAGACTTTAAGTTAAAAATTAACTTAAATCACTTAAGTAAGCCTATCTCCCTCAATTCTCAACAGAATTCAATGCTGTCAGAAGCAAAGAAACTCCTGTACTGCCAAGGCCTGCAATGAGCCTATCCACGATCTCAGAAAATGAAATCGACTGAACTCTCCAGAAGGTACCACTGACCCTCTAACCAATCCAGTTAGCCCACAAGGGTCCAAGAAAAGGGCTAACACACTGCATCAGGTGACTGACTAGAGTGGGGACATCACATGAACTCAAAAGGTTGATCAGCCTCCCTATTTGCAAAAACACTTTTATAAGTTCAAAATAGAATGGTAAAGGAATCTAATATATTAATTGGTAATAAAATATCATTATGCAATGATAATATATATATATGGTTATTCCTTAATTAATATTCTAAACTTACTTCCCAATAATATTCTTGCTGAAAATAATATTTATTTCCAATAGATATCTTATATTTCTTATTTACCTTTTTTTTCAATATCATTCCCTTGATGTCCTCCTCCAATAAAATGTCTTGTCTTTAATATCTTTCCCTTGAGGGGGAATGTCACATTCTTTCATCAATTATATCCCTTGCAAAGAGACTTGTCTTTCCTTAATGAAGTGTTTCCTTTTGTCTTTTAATTAATTATTAATTAATTTTATTTTTTCCTTTTTGCCATTTTCAAACTTAACCGATCATTAATAAGAGGCTATAGCTGCGATTCTTTGTGTGGCGGGGCATGACAACCTACGTCCTCCACTACAAGATCAAGGCAATGGGAAACACAAGGGCTTGATAAAAGTGTCAAATAGCCGTGTTCAAGTAGTCTCCTTGCCACCACATACAATATAAAATTACTTACATCTAAAAGTAAGTTAATTACACCACATCAAATGATGGGGGTAAAATAGTGATTCCATTTGCCATAAAGAAATGAACAATATGAAAGTAAACAAACCACAAAGAATAATTTTGTTTATGGTGTCTTAATTAAATTAATTTCAAAAATTTATCCTAATCAAAACAACTTAAATGCTAATGCTACTATATTTGTATTTTAAGTTTATGAGAAAAGGAAACACAATGAAACAAGAGGAATGAAAATATGACAAATTAAATGATTATAAAATACCAAATAACTATTACAAATTGAAATGTTGTACAAGAACAAGAATTACAAATACAAAATGAGAAAATAAAATCTAGATGAAATCACAAATTGGGGCATAGAGATGGTCACACAAAAGTCTAAACAATTGCACAAAAATCTAGCTCAAACAAAAAAATTAAACTACAATAAAGACCTACAAAATCATAACAAAGGACATAAAAACAAGAACAAAAAGATAACGAGAAAATAATATCTTAACAAAACATTATAAACACTTCAAAACTATTATAAACTATTTAAAATGACAAAAATACAACGAAGGGAAGAAATACAAAACCATCAAAAAGAAGAGCCAAATTTGGAGAATATAGCTCACAAAGTCACCTACATCTGGGACAAGAGAAAAGGGGGCAACTACATAGGAGCTTGCCAAAATGGTCAAGCCCCCATTTTGGTCATTTTGCCTCCACAAGCAATCAAATAGAAAAATTGAGTTGTTTGTGAGTGTGCTTTTAATCCTAGGTGTGTTTAGAATTAAAAGAACAATAATATAAATATATGTGAATAACAATAACCCAAGTCTATAGAGATATTATTATCCTATTGTGCATCAAAGGGAAAGTGGGAAGTGTAATATCCAATGATACCAAAGAGAAGATTCAAGATCACAATGTGTCATGAACAAAGGGTTTATATAGATTTTCCAAGAGGAGAGAAAACGCAACAAAATGGTATATTGACAACATGTTTTTAGTCCCTTTTTCTTCCTTGTTAAAACCCCTTATTATCATTCCTTCATCCACTTCACCTCAAAATGGTCATGCTTGTCATGTCCCCAAAATTGTGAATGCTAAATATGAGGTGTTGAAATACAAATAACAAAACCAAATAATTATCAAAATATAAATATAAGTAATTGCCATTATTACAATTATCAAGATAGTATTTTATTTTATTTTATCAGTAATAGGATATGATTTTATTCAAGAAAGGACCAAGATTTGACCTGCCCCAAAACAGGGATGGTTACAAGGGGAACCATCTCCCCAAAGAAGGAAACCCACAGAAAGATCAAAACCCATAACAACAAACCATCAAACCCCATAACACAGAGCACAAAACACTCAAGCATGACATTTTCCCTTCGTTCCTCCCTTTGTCTATGATCTAAGAACCATACCAAAGGTTTCCTTCATCCTCTTCTTGTTTTTCTTTCCTTTCATGACAAGCCAACCCTCCTCCATCTTTGCTACCTCCCTCTGCCATTCCTCAGCTGACGCATGTTGCATCCATGCTTCATCATGTTCTTCAAACATGGCTTGCCCAGCCTAACTTTCTGCTTCTCCATTTATCTCCCCTTTTTCCTGTAGCCTTGCGTAACCTGCTTTTTCCCTACACTCCAAAGTTTTTGCACCATGATGGTTTTGCTCAGCCGCCTCTTCAATAGCTTTCCCGGCATTAGCACCGTTCAAAATGGGCACTTCCACATGTCCCGGCTCCCCCATCTTATCTGGAGTCCTATTTGGCTGAAGCGGTTCAGAATTTTCCACAACCTGAGCGTAACTCTTACCCAGCTCTTCCTTACTCTTACTCTGTTTTTCCACCGCATAGTGTTTGTCTGAGACATCCTGCCACCAAGAAGCTAGTTTGAACCTTCTGGGCCTTGCACATTGTGCTACAAGGTGCCCAGTCTGGAAGCATCTCCTGCATCGAAATGGTACTCCCTCATAATCCAAAGGTTGTACCCAACATCCTTTTGAGGTTTTAATTGAGACTTCTTCTAGGAGTGTCTTTGACACTTCCATCTCCACCAAAATACGGGCATATGTGGAGTGCAAAAGATTTGATGAACCCTCATCAATCATCAAAAAATCCCCTAACGAATTTCCTATAGCCTCTAAACAAGACTCGAACCAAAAATGGAGAGGAAAGTTTGGGAGTCTTACCTATAGAGGCACTTTATCAAAGGTCTTTGTTGCAAGATTGAAAGTTGGGTGCCATGGTTTCAAGGACAGAGCAAATTTGTCCTCCCAACTCCAGAAGTGCTCACACAAAACTTTGTTTCTATCTGCCATTGTTTCAAAAACAAAGTGAGATATCCTCTGGCAGCTAGGTATATTTGAACACAGCCATCCACAATGGGCTCCCAGTGTTCAAAAATCCATTTATGGAGATCACACAGTCATGGCCAAAAACCCCTAAATCATCCAATCAGTCCTAGATTTGAAAAAACTTCAACATTGTGCATTACCTCTTCCTCAAGCTCGTTTTGTAGAAGCATCAATGCTTTATTGGCCTTCAAAGCTTTTGTTGCTTTCCCCGTCGCCTGGAGATGTGGCTCCGATTGGGCATTTTCACCCTCTGACTGTCTACCGCCGACATTTCCCCCAGAGCCCGTCCCGTTAAAGCTCTTACCTCTCACAACGTTCTCACCCCGCGCTGTTTCCTTCCATCCAAAACCTCAGCTCTCTCCCTTGCAACTCTGTGAGTTACCAGGTAAAAGAGCCATTGCAGCCCTAGCCCCTGCAGACGGAAACAACTCCATTATTTCCCAAATCCAATTTTTAAGTGGCCAATAATTTTAACTCCATATTTTAGAAAAAATTGGAGAGGATACCTATAATTATCAAGATAGTATTATTATTATAATTATAAATATATAATTTAAAGGCATTACCATAATTCATAATATTAAATCAAAATCATATTATGCATATCATTGATAATACTATAATTAAAATCATATTATAAATATCATTGGTATTATTATAATATTATTTTGATAATTGTGTAAGCTATTTCTGACTATAATTATATTATTAAATAAATGAATAATAGGATAACAGATATTATAATCATAAATATAAACTAAGATACTGTTATAACCATGTCATAATTATAAGTGTTATTAGAAATACTTATCAAATACAGACATTAACTATGCTATTAACATAAGAAGAATTGAAACCATTCCTAACAACAAAGATTATGAAGTGAGACGTTGCAATCATAATAGGCAGCAATCAACCTTTCTAACTACAGCAAACAGATTTAAGAAAGGCAGCGATCTTCGAAAAAGGCACGACCCTCCATTTGCATCTCTTCTCCTTATCGTGGGAAGATATAAGGTGAGAACATATGAAGAGGAAAGGATAATAGGAAAGGAAGAAGGTTATAGGAATATATTCTATGCATCAAAGAAACACCGAACCATTTCAATAAGGCATATTCTGATCTAGATCGATCATAGAGAAAGGAATGAATATATTAAAGCATATGCCAAGCAAGGAACTACCAATAGGAGGTATGTTCTATAACCTATACAAACATATTTTGATTTATGCAAATAGGGTATATAAGACAAGCACTCCAAACAAAGAGAGGCATCAAATAAAAGGAGAACAGTATATCATTGACGTCTGAAACAGAAATCAATCAAGGCAGATCGCAGGCATTGTCTGGTAACATTTAAGATATTACAAGTTAGAATTACTGATGATATTTAAGAGTACCAATAGGATAGAAGATCAATTAATAGTTTATTCACCTTATTACTTATCTCCATTAATAACATGTCCAAGAAGTTATATATGCATTGTTGATTGTAAGAACCCTGATGGTTCTCAACTCGAAACCCTGACTGAAATTGTTTTGTTTTGCAAGTTTTGTATTTTTTTGTGTTTGATGGATTTTTGCAAAGAAACAAGAAGCTGCGATTTTCTAAATAAATGCCTAAAAATTCATAATAAATTCTACATTCATGAAATAAGCTCAAGATTGTTCAGAGAACATAGGCGCATCCATTTATTATCATACCAGAGCTTTTACAATGCAAATAGACTAAGCAAATGTTTATAGAGTATGATTTTATTTCAAAAAAACCTGATTTTTGCTTGCCAGGCGCCAGAATAACAAAGAATGAATGTACGGCTGAAATAAGAGCCAGTCTCCAAGCTCCGAATGAAGGGAATCCTCCAGAAGACTAAGGCGCTCCAGATCCAAAAGACTTTCACTGAAAATTGAGGGCGTTTCTCCCTGAAGAAATGGTACGGCCTTGCAGGTACATATTTGTACGGCCTGTACAGCAGCAGCAAAAGAAAAAGGTACGGCCTCAATAATATCTGTCAGATCTCTGTAAATGTAAGCTCTGAGAAGTCGCCTCAACTGCCCAATGATTATTCTCTGCTGACTCTGAATGAATAGATCAATAAATCCAATCTGTAACTCCTGAATGAAGTCACCCAGATGCAAGCTTAAACTGGTATTTCACAGTCTCAGTCTGCCAAATTCCTGAAGAGGTATCGTTCTCCAGAAACGCTTCGTCTGCCAGAAACCCTAGGGTTTGCAAACTCCAATGCTCAGAGCAATTAAGACAAAAGTTGAATAGCATAACATAATGGTTCGATTTTGTCTTTCCTAAATATATACTTCTCTTGAAAAATTCGACCCACAGCTCCTTTTAATAATCATTTAAATAATGATTAATTATTGCGCTTTTTGACTTAGGAGAAACTCATTTAATAATTGGCGCCTTTATTAATGAATAATAAATATTCATTATATCAAATATTAATACTTTATTATAAAGTATAATAAATACTTTATAATATGCCAATTTAATTAAATATTTAAATAATTAATAACGTGACTTTAATATAAAGTCAAAGTATTAATTATTTCATTAAACCATTAAATTCTCCAATATCTCTCCGTCTGACTGTCAAACTGAAGAACTGGGTCGACTCTGAGCTGAATAGTTGAACCAGGTGCCCTGCCCAAAATAGCAGCTTCCGCCTGACCTAACTTTCTAAAAATAGAAAGTACCTGAAAATCCACTATGGAAGATTCTGCGAAGGCCCAACCTGAAACAACTACAATACTGAAGCTACAAAACACTGAGTGACTGCCTCAGATGATCCTCTGCACCCATCTGTCAGCCTACGAGGATCAGAATGATAGGCTCACTCCTCGACAAACAATGCCAGCTAAAACGGGGACATTACATTGATATACATATTATGCATTATTGATATACATATCTGTGATCAGTCATTTGCTTGTATTATTTTGTTCATGTTCCACCATGGTGGGAAAGAAGGATTACAAAGGGAATGAGACAAAGGGATCTCTCCTAGATACGCTACCCGGGGGGGGGCAAGATGAGCCCACAGAGGGCCAAGGGGGTACTTGCCTTTGGGATCAAAGGGTACTGCCTTTGGGTCTAGAATTGATCACCGGAGTAACCATTGTAATCCCACCTTCTTGCCATGGTGTAACAAGCGGAGAGGATCAATCATGGGAAATGGAACAAGGATGATGACAAGGGGAATTAAGAGTCTCACTAGGTCATCTCATATGAATGGCATGCGCCACATGACGCCTAGGGGATCCCCTCATATGCATGGCATGCGCCACATGAGGAGGGAGAGACCGAGATATCCTATCAACATCCCCTTTCATGTGACCCATAATTGAGCAACCTCAAGGAACTAAATCAAGTCACCGTATTCTCGAAATCCATTGTTTGGGAAATTGATAATTTAGAGTAGATTTAGTATAATCCCTTTTAGGGACATTACAATGCTACTCATTTAATTTCTTGTAGCATTTAGCAAATTCCTATAGGATCTTTCATGGGTGGCCATTTTGAAGGAATATCACCTAATGAAAATTCAACAAAATTATAATTGTGAACAAGGTAGCTAATAAATTGGGGTTATTGGAGAAGGAGCGATGAGCGGGAGCAAAAATTTGAATTCGGGAGAGGGTTTGGTGGATGGAGGTTCTGAAACGGACGTAGAGGACGATGAAGATGATCCGTATGTTGGTGGTCTGTCTTCTTTCCTCATCAGGCTCTTTCTCGTGTTTGTTGGAGGCCTGTTCTACTGTTGGCGGGTGGATGTGAGCGCCCTTCTTAGCTATGGCGTTGCTTTGTGGTCCTCTACTTCGGACTCTTGCCTACTATTGTTCTGCGGGATTGTTTCTTTGAGGGAGTTGGTTCTAGAAGGGGCGGTGGATCTTTTTCTCTCCCCTTGTTTCTGGATTTTGCGCTACCTTGTGTGGTGCTTCTTTTGCAGGTTGCGTACTCTCATGTCTCATCTGGGAATGCCTACTGTTGGGAGCTGTTTTGTTGGTCTATGGGTCATTGGGGATGTTGGTTGTGTGCTTTTCCTCCCTTCTCTGTTAATGTTTCTAAGCTACTCCCTGTCATGGGTTGGGGTCTCAAGAGGGTTGTGCTCATTGTTTATTCTTCTACTGAGACCTCTTTGGAGCTGTGGTATACTCTCCTTTTTGCTGTCTTAGTTTATTACCTGGGTTTGGTGGGTGATGGCCTCCTTCCGGTTGTTCTCAATGATGTCTCTTTTGCTCCTATTTTAGTGTTTCTTTTGGAGTTTAGGTTTTGTTTTGTTGGGCTTTGGTCCTCCGTTTTCCTATTCTCTCTAAAGCAGCTGAGGGTTTCATTTGCTCTGTTTTTAGTTTTGGAGCTGCTAGTTGGGCTTTGCTGTAAGGTTTCTCTCTCGTCCCAGTTCTATTGCCTTATGAAAGTTTTGGATTCACTCTCCTTTGGAGTGTTGTCCTCTCTTGTGGAGGTTATGGAGCTATTTCGATTGATGATGTCCCCTCTGTTGAAGGCTCTTATGGTTTCCCCCCTGTGTGGGCTAGCTTGGATTGGACTTTTTCTGCCTTTGGATTCCAAGTTCATTGTTCTTGCAGGAGTTTTTGCCTTTTCCTTGGACTTTGAGTCTCCTTTAGAGGTGGAGGCTTCTCCTATCGAGGTGGAGGCATCTTCTTTTGAGGTGGAGGTGTGCTTTTGGGTTAAGGTTTCTCTCCCGCAACTCCTTTTGAGGTGGAGGCCATTCCTATGGAGGTGGAGTGTGTATCTGTTGGAGAGTGGATTCTTCTGTGCTAGCAATGCTCTTAGTTTCTTCTCCTATAGAGGTGGAGAGGTAGGGTTGTCGAGTTCGGTGGTGAGCTTAATCAATTTGGAAGATCTTGTGGACTCTTTAACTCAATTTTTTAAGCAATGTATCTCTTTTGGAATGATTTGTCAGTGTTATTTTGCTTCTTGCTTGGTGAAGCCAAGCTGTGATAGTGTGAACTGTGGGTTTCAGGTCCTCGTTAAAACCTAGTTTGTTTCTGGATGTAAGTGGGTTTCAGGTTCCCTTTTAAACCTCATTTGGGTTCAAGATTCCTTGTAAAACTTGGCTTTTTTGGGGTTGTGATCCCCCTTAGTACCTTCTATTTTGTGCAGTTCTAGGTAGTCATGTTGTTATCCTTCTGATCTCTTGTTGGTTTGTTGTTGGTAGTCTATGTTGAATTCTTGTGTAGCTTGTTCTTCTTTGTGTAGGTTTTGGGTTCCCGTTAAAACCTATCTGTTAATGGTTTCGGGTCCATTCAAAACCTGTTGTAAATGGTTTCAGGTCCATTCAAAACTTGCTTTTCCCCTAATCAAAACAAGGGAGCTAATAAAGCATATTTAAGTAGCTAGAACAAGAAGGAATTCTAATGTCCCCTTCCTGGGATTGCCCTAAATCTTGCCCTAGAATCACAAGTTTAATGTAGTTAGGGTTATAACTTACCAATTAAATGCTTTAAGCAAGATGAATCTTGGTTTAGGTCCTACAATCATGTTAGAAAATATTGGAAATATAATTCATATGATCAAAACTTATATAATGAATGTCTTATCTATCGAAACCATGTAAAATACATAACTATTTCAGAACTATCTACACAATATCCATAATGCATAGTGGAAGTTTAATCGTAATAGGATTTGGATGAGGAACATGATAAGTTCCCCAAAGCTATCCATGCTAAGCCCAAGAGCGGATATACCATCTGTTGATGTGGTTTTTGTGACCATACCAAACGGCAGAACAAAATAGTTTTGGGGCTACTCCGTTCTCTCTTGATCAAAGTATTCCATGCGCTAAGATTGCGAGAAAGTTCGCATGTTCAACTCCAAGGTTCCTTCTTATGATTGAGACTCCTTGAATCCTTCTCGAACAAACTTCAATCCATGTAGAGAGATTGTAGAAAAGCTACCTGTGGAGGCCCATAGATTCCTCTTTCTGCCTACAGAACACTCTCACCCCTTGGCCTCAAGTGACAAGCTTCAAGGCCATCCAACATGGAGTGGCGTGACTTAGAAAGAAATCTAGTATCTCCTCGCACCCACTGCATTTCCCCACTCCCCTCGCCATGGTTGCTTGTTGAGAATTACAAACACTAACATATCTGGTTTCATAGAGGCTATACACTATTAAATATATCCTTATGTCAATAATCATGATGGAGCCGCATTTCACAATACTTGCTAAATATAAGACTGCTATATTCTAAGATGCAAAAATATATTAACTAATGCTGACTTCTGCCCTTGTCTGCCGAGTGCAGATAATTACGTTTGATCTGCTCCAATCGCCTTGCGGTTAGATCTGTTTTTAATATTCAGAAGACATCGCTTAAAGAGAAACAATTGGATTAAATCAATGAATAATTACTAATAAAGATTAATAATTGCTGCAAGCATCATTATTGCATAATCGTATAATATACATATGTATATATATAAAATTATTTCTAATTGATATGGACTTATATATTTATATATATTAAACTTACTTCCCTTATTATTGATTAATCATTTGTCTTCCTATCTATCTCATTGAACTGACCTTCTTCTGGCCACATACTTGTTGATATTTACTAATTCCAAAAAAGATATTCCATTTCTTTTTCAATCTACTGTTTTATTCAGATTTCTAATTGATTTCCTTCCTTGATGTCCTTCTTTGCAAATGATTTCATTTTCCTTATATATCTCCATGTCTAAGTGAAATGATGTATCTCTTAGAAAGGAGATAACCTCTTGGAAAGGCATGACCCTTTGTTTACCTTGATCGCTGGATTCACATTGACTAATCTAAGTACTCTTTTTTATTTATTAATTGCTGCCTTCCTTTCACTAATATTAATCACTGTTTTTCCTTTCAATTATGTTGATCGCTACTTTTCCATTCACTAATGTAAATTACTACTTCTTCAAATAGTAATCGCTGCCCTCAACACATTTAGGATCGCTGCTTTATATTAGTCACATAATCACTATTTTGATTAATTTATCAATCGCTCACCTCCATTTGTTAGTTTTGGGCGATGATCATATTTATATATACTTCTAATTTTCAGTAGATTTCACTGACTAGATATAATCGCTGCTCCTTAATGATAAATCATTAGTAATTTTACTTGGCTGATTTCAGTTATAAATATATACCTTTGTCTTGATTTTGGCGGCAAAGTTGGTCAACCAAAATATGATATTAATTTAAATTTATTTTCCATATTCAAGGAGAGATGACTTGGGCCCCAAACCTGAAAGGAGTCGGCCTCAATAAATTTGATTTCTTTTAATTTCCACAAGGTGGCAATAACACTAGAAGGGTTGGCCTAAGGAAGATGCTGTGATTTCTTTATTTATTATTGGGAGTTGATTACTACTTTGGTGGAGACATGACA
>VDFB02089130.1:212475-257361 GCA_007258455.2 Sequoia sempervirens | reverse complement strand
GGCACAAATTGGAAGGAGGATGTGTCAAATGAGCCTTGGAAAAATTGAAAGTGGACCCACCCAAATGCGCCTGAGTGATGAAATGGATATTGACCCTTCAGAATGCGCCTAGCTCAAGGAGGAAATAGGAAAAACGTCTAAGTCATTAAATTGAAACCTCAGGGGTGGAAATGCGCCCAAGGTCATGGAGGAGGAAGTTGAAAATTTTCTAAGTGCCCAAAGCTGAAAGCTTCAGTACTCATATGCGCCCTTGAAGATGAATGATTGAACTGGATGTTGACACTCCCAAATGCACCTCTCTCCAAACTCAAAGCTGGGCATGGCATATGTGCCTATGGCTGCCTATGGGATATTTGCACATCAAACCGGAAATTCACACATTGATATGCACCCTCATTTGAAGGAGAGCTTATGATTAACGCCCAAGGTCATGATCTAAGTCGTGCAAATTAAAACTCAACACTCTGGATGCGCCCAAGCTAGAAGTTAAGAAGAAGATTGTCCAAGTTATGAAAATGAAAGCTTCAGCACTCAAATGCGCCACTAGTGTTGAGCAAGAATACGCCTAAGTCAAAACTAAAAGCCACCCCTATCATGTGCGCCTGGCAAGGTGAAGGACAAAGGCTCGAAAATTGGTTAAGGCACAAGAAATGAAAGAAGATTAGTCTACATGCGCCCATCACAAAAAATTGAGAGTTGGGTATATCAAATGCGCCCTTAAGCCTAGAGACCCGAAATTTGACTAAGTCCTCTCTAAAACTGAAAATATCATGTGGTCAAATGCGCCTCAACACTCACATGGCCATATGCGCCCAGGCCAAAATTGGAAGAAGAGCTGGTCAAATGCGTCTTGAAGAGATGATGAGGCTAAAATTTGATTAAAGTAAACAAAATGAAAGTCCAAGGCCTCATATGCGCCTTTGTTGGATGGTGGATGGAGAAATCCACTAAGGATGGAAAGATGATCCCATGTGCCCAAGCTTGAAATGAAATTAAAAAGGAGTTCAAAGTCAAGGCTTAAAAGCGATTTAACATTCAAAAGAAATCAAGCGATAATTTTTGAAATTATTAAAAGGCATCAAGATAAAAAAGAAAAGAAAAAGGGCGTTGGAAATAAAATCATAATGGGCACTTTGATTAAAGGAGATATGAATAAAAATTAATGCTTAAAAAATTAAATATCTCCCCCTTTTATGATATACGTAAAATCACTGGTGATTTTTTTTAAAAAAAATCAAAGGCGTTTTAATTTTCCAAAGCGAGATTAAATTGAAAAGGCGTTGGAAGTTATGTAATTTCTCCAGGCGATAAATTTTTAAAATTTGACGGAGAAATTAATTAATTTAATTTAATTATTTTCCTAAGTTTAATATTAAATTCCCCCTTTCGATTTTGACCCATGAAGATTTTAAAATTCGGATGATTTTAACACGAGGAATTTATTTTGAAGTCAATTACGGATGGAAAATAAAATTACGCCTAGCCAGTTTTGACGATTGATATCGAATATTTAAAATACGTTGAAGAAATAAATTAAAATGGCTTTTAAATTAAATTTTAATAAATTAAAAAAGTGCCATTTTAAATATGCAGTTGAGATAACTTCAAATCAGTGTAAAAATGATTTTCTCAAATTACTGGAGGTAACTGGCAGTCGGGAGGGAATTTTAAATTTAAATCGAGGAAAGAATCTCCCCGAATAGCAAATTGTCATAACAACTGCCTGACGACTGGAATATTCCCTTTTAAATTTAGCAAACGCGTCAGTCATTATGAAGGGAATAAAAGGCATCTGCTAAAATTAGCACCAGTCTTTTGCTATAAAACTCTGAGGATTTTCATTCTCATTTCACAAGATTCGAAGTTGAAATTTATGCTGGTGAATTGAGTTGTGAGATTTATTTCGAAAGTTGCTGAAAGTGTGAGGTGCTAAGTTCGATTTTGCAAGAGATTGGCTAGTTGGAAAGTTGATTTTTTGAAGTTGCCGATTCTGGAGTTGCAAAGTGTTGCGCATTTAAAGTTTGAAGGGTTTAGCATTTTTATTTCTTCACGCTAGTCGAGATGGCGTGATGCCGCCGAACTAGCAAGGCTGGAGCTAAGGCTACCAACAATGAAGCTGTCAAAGAGAACGCCTCCAGGCAGGCGATTATCAAGGGTCTAAAGAAGTCCTTCATCCCGGAGTCGAAGATCATCTCAAAGCATGGAAATCTGACGGACACCAATCTCGGGCCATTCAACCTCGAGGCATTCCTACGCAGAATGTATGGGCAGGGTGGCAACCTTCCGACAGATGCATCACGTAACATCGTCAAGAGTGGGTTGTATGCGGCAGCCGGATTCCAACCAGCAGTCCGTTGTCCCGAGTTGATCCTAGAGTGCGCCAACTTCTACAATTCTGAGGATCGGACTATCACCTCTCCGGATGGTATGATCATGGCTAATTTCGCTCCCGATGCAATTGGCGAGGCATTTGGAATACTTGCTACGGACAATATGTTGTATAAGTCCAAGGCCAAGGCAGATAAGATGTACGCCACCACCTTTGAGAAGTGCATGAAAAGGATAAACACCTCATGGATGCGCAA
Source organism: Sequoia sempervirens (assembly GCA_007258455.2). Lineage (NCBI taxonomy): Eukaryota > Viridiplantae > Streptophyta > Pinopsida > Cupressales > Cupressaceae > Sequoia > Sequoia sempervirens. The sequence continues at coordinate 254,776 of VDFB02089130.1, read as the reverse complement.
GCCAAAGCCACCTGCTGCCAGGCTACCGAAACAGATAATCTCAGAGGAGCTGAAGCAAGAGTATTGCGACATCATTATGCTTCTCAGCAGAGTCAATGGCAGCCCACAGTCATTCATATTCGAGCCATGGATGTTCTTTTACATCAGTGTAGTGCTCGAGGGGAACGAGCAAGTGAACTGGGCGCAGATGATCAGTGATAATATTGACGAGCAGTTCCGGAGTCTCAGAAGGACAAAAACATTTTACATGAGCTCATATGTCATTTACATGTTAGCTCGAATGACCAAGTATAGAGGATTGGCGTACCAGGAGCCAATTGGCTGCGGCTACAATCAGTTCAAGATTCACCAGTCTTGCAGACAGTTACATCTTACTCACACTGGTGACTTTCAAAGAGTGAATGATGCTTTTACTATGTACATCACGAGAACCCTTCAGCAGAGGCCACAACAGAGGTTATCCGAGGAGGCTCAGATGCTGATCAAAGAATATGGGTGTTGGTTCGTCCAATTCCCGAAATTTACCTATTTGAGGCTGCCGGGGTACGATTCATATGTATACAAACTACCTAGGTACCCCACCAACAGAATGATATTACTCGAGTTGTCTAGGCAATTGGTGGCCTACGACAAAATTATAAGGCGAAAGAAGAAGGGAGGCTTGCATTTCCCCATTGTGTTGGGAAATTCACTCGAGGAATGCCCGACTTTACAAGCAGCCAAAGAGGCCGAGGATGAGCTGAAATTCTACAAGTTGACCCTTTATACCAGCCGACAAAATTTTGATCCTAAGGGAATGATTGGAACGGTGCAAGGGGAAGAATACAAACACAAGGCTCACCTGGAAGACTTCTGGGCAAATGCTGGAAGCGAGGATGAAATTAGGAGAAGGATATTTTCAAGGCTGCCCCTAAAGCTAATCAGGGAGTGTGAGGTGATTAAGGTGCCAGATCAACTTGAGGAGGATACTAGGGTCACCCATCCAGACTATGAAACGGTAAAGAACGCTCCGATGCCACCAATAGATTGGGCCGAACCAGAGATTGCGGATCTAGACACTCTGTCTATCCCAGTCATGACATTCACGAGGGCTTGGGTGGATGAGCGTGTTAACAGATTAAGGAGAAGGTCAGTCGCCCTCACGTATGACCTCATGGGTGATAGAAAGCCGCCAGTGTTAGCGAAGAGGAAAAAGCAGCTCACGCGAGGTCCAGAATCCAGAAGGGAGCTCGTTCAGCCAGAGCCGCAGGGGTCGGAGGATACAACGTCCACTCAGCTGGTATCTCATTCTTCCAGTAGGCGTGAAGTTTCATTGTTTGCTAGTTAGAGGGCTCGAGGGAATGCAGAGCCGGAAGTTGGAGAAGTCAACCAGCCAATGCCAAAAGAAATAGATACTCAGAGCGTCAATGATCCTGAAGCTGCCAGTAAGCGGGATGAAGGGGAAGAAACGGATATGGACACCCACTTTGACTTTTCCTTCGGAGAGGAAGATGCTGGGACTCATGAGGGAAGTGATCAAGATGTAGAGATAATTGAGCCTCCACCAAATACTGCTCGGGAAGAAGTTCGGGAAGTAGAAGCAACTGAAGAGCAGCCCCTGATCATTTATGATATTCAACGAAATTGGCTTTCACAGGCGATCAGAAGGGACCAAGATGATGACGCCGACCTAGCAATTGAAATGGAAGAACTCTTAAACAGAACAAGCAAGTCGCCTAAGCGGAAGAGGGCAAGAAAATATACAAGGATGGAAACAAATGAGGCCGGTTCCCGCAGCCTTCATATCGCTGTCCCAAGGGAAGAGCATGATTTGAGTGATGCAATGCCGGAGAAGTACACGATCACCACGGTTGAGTTGGGACGTCCTTCTGGAGCACAAGTGGTGGAAGAAGCTGAAAGTTCGTTTCAGGCATTGAAGGATAGGCTGGTGAAAAAGGAAGGAAAGTACAAAAGATTGAAGAAAGAACACAAGGCGTTGGTTGAGTATGTGCAAAATCTCGCACATCCTGTTGCTCAAGGTAATCCAGCGGCAAGAGCTTCCACCAGAGTTACCACGAGAGCCGGTCAGCGGCCTTGAAGAAGTGAAGAGGGCTGTACGAGAAGGGGACAAATGGATAAATGGTGTCCGTACTGAGGCTGAAAAGTTTATGGCGGATCTTGCCTCAGCATTTCAAAATGCCTCCGGTATTCTTTCACGCTTGGATGATGTTGAGCAAGCCTGGGGAGATACCCACATCTTTCAAGACAAAACTATCCCACGTCTTGTTGTTTTGATGCGTGTGCCCACGCAGACTTTGGTGAATGAAGGGGTAATTCAAGCGGGTGATAGGTATGATTTCCGTGGGTGGCATTCAACAGCGTTCACTGGGAAGAGTTTCTTTGACACTGCAGCAATGGAGTCCTCCAGGATCAGGAAAGCTATGAGGAATATCCACGAGGGTATCCTCAACACGTTGGAGGCAGTCTTTGCCAATCGAATGACTGCTGAGGAGGTTGATGTTGAGGGGTTGAGGGCGAGATTGCAGCCATTCTTTACGGAGATGAGGACATTTTCCCAGTTGGATTTTGAAAACATCTCCACGTTTTCAACAATCATTCAGAGCACGCAAGATTCTATTGAGACTTGGGGAAAATCTTGTGAGAAACATGAGCAAATGGTGGCCATCTTGGAGTATCAGCTGAATCTTACTCCATCAATTTCTGAGGAAGAGGTCGACGCAGTGTTGGCACGATTCATAGCGTACGCGGTCCGAGAGAAGAGCAAAGGAATCTGAGTCATGGACGAGAATCTTCTAGAAGGGTAGTGGGCATTAATTGCTCATAAGTGGTCAAAGGAGGAATCTGCTATTTTGGGAGCATTTATGACGCCACTCCTCCACCTTCTGGCGGTTTTTAGGGCAAACTCGTCTAGGGCTGGCTCAATCTGAGCCCTCTATTGTAATTCGATCTGGACCGTCAGTTGAGACTGGCCAACTATATAAGGGGGAGTCCCCCTCATTTGTACTCTGGTAGTCATAGTCAGAATCAGAGAGTAGTGAGCAATTAGTGAAGCAGAATAGAGAGTAGAAATTTTGAGTTAGAATAGTTTTCATTTGCATTGTTGAAGAAGAAGGGGAATTCTCCCTTTGAGAATTTTGTAAGAGATTGTCACAAAAGCTATTCATAATAAAGCCTTTCATTGATGGTGGATTTAAACTTTGTTTTGAGTAGTTCGTGAGGTTTCTTCTTCCTTTGACTTCAACTAGGACTTAATCTCATGCTAGTAATTAGATATGGATGTTTATGTTTGATGTAAGTGGACTTCTTTTATCCATACCACTAACGTTCTTACTGATGGTAAGCTCGTCTTGCGTGGTCAACTGAAACATTTTACACTTAACTTCGATCAAGATTCATGCGTAATTATGCATCGTTGTGATGGTAGTTGCACTCTTGAATCGTGATTTGAACATCATTTTTATCCTTTGAAGATTGCACTTACTTTGTTGAAGCTGTCCTATAGGAGGCTAGGCAAGGTTTGTTCGAAGTTCATTCAAGTTGAGCATAACACCCATTTGCATTTAGATTAGAATTTAAAATTTTAGAAATCTCTGCAGCCATTCAAATTCGCATAATCTTGGTTAGTTTTAGGAAATTTGCACTCTAAAGCCAAATCATTCGCATAAAAGTCCCTTTCAAAAAGCATATATTGGTTGTTATTGCACGCATTCAGAACAATTACGTAAGTCCCCTCGTAAGAACACAGCATATACACATCAACCAAACTGGGTCTATTCGCATTACAAGAACCTTGGAGTTGAAAGCGTGATCTCACTTGCAATCTTAGCACGCTGAATACTTTGTTCAAGAGAGAATAGAGTGCCCATTGGGAAACTTTGTTCTGTGTTGGTGCGGTCTCAAAAACCACGCCACCGTGTCCTACAATCATGTTAGAAAATATTGGAAATATAATTCATATGATCAAAACTTATATAATGAATGTCTTATCTATTGAAACCATGTAAAATACATAACTATTTTAGAACTATCTACACAATATCCATAATGCATAGTGGAAGTTTAATCATAATAGTTCGCCCAAAGCTATCCATGCTAAGCCCAAGAGCGGATATACCATCCCTCTTGGCCCCAAGTGGCAAACACGCAAGCATCCAACATGGGGTGGCATACTTAGTGGATAAACTTGTACCTGGTTTCCCTATCCATGTTGCCTTATCCATCCTTCTTATGATTGAGACTCCTTGAATCCTTCCCAACAACCAATCCATGTAGAGATTGGGGAAAAGCTACCATAGGAGGCCTATAGATTCCTCTTTCTAAGCCCAAGGGTGAACACTCACCCCCTTGGCCCCAAGTGACAAGCTCACAGTCATCCAACATGGAGTGGCGTACTTAGAAAGAAATCTAGTATCTCCTCACCCTACTAGTACTTCCCCCACTCCTCCCATGGTTGCTTGTTGAGAATTACAAACACTAAATATATCTGGTTTCATAGAGATTATACAATATTAAATATATCCTTATACACAATAATCATGATGGAGCGTACCACAGTACTTGCTAAAATATAAGACTGCTATATTCTAAGATGCAAATATATTAACAAATGCTAACTTCTGCCCTTGTCTACTAAATGCAGATAATTATGTTTGATCCACTCCAATTGCCTTGCTATTCGGTCTGTCCTTAATATTCAGAAGATATTGCTTAAAGAGAAACAATAAGATTAAATCAAATGAATAATTACTAATAAGGATTAATAATTGCTGCAAGCATCATTATTGCATAATCGTATAATATATACATATGTATATTTCATTTTATATATATAAGCATATGTGTAATTATACTAAACTTACTTCCCTTATTATTGATTTATTATTTGTCTTCATATATCTCTCATTGAACTATCTGCTTCTTCACACATACTTGTTGATATTTGCTAATTCCAAAAGATATTCCATTTCTTTCAATCTACTGTTTTTATTCAGATTTCTAATTGATTTCCCTTCCTTGATGTCCTTTGCAAATGATTTCATTTTCCTTATATATCTCCATGTCTAAGTGAAATGATGCATCTCTTAGAAAGGGGATAACCTCTTGGAAAGGCATGACCCTTTGCTTACATTGATCACTGTATTCACATTGACTAATCTAAGTACTCTTTTTATTTATTAATTGCTACCTTCCTTTCTCTAATATTAATCGCAGTTTTTCCTTTCACTTATGTTAATCGCTACTTTTCCATTCACTAATGTAAATTACTACTTCTTCAAAGAGTAATCGCTGACCTCAACACGTTTAGGATCGCTGCTTTATATTAGTCACACAATTACTATTTTGATTACTTTATCAATCACTCAACTCTATTTGTTAGTCTTGGGCGATGATCATATTTACATATACTTCTAATTTTGAGTAGATTTCATTAACTTGATATAATCGCTGCTCCTTAATGATAAATCACCAGTAATTTTACTTGGGCAATTTCAGTTATAAATATATACCTTTGTCTTGATTTTGGTGGCAAAGTTGGTCAACCAAAATATGATATTAATTTAAATTTATTTTCCATATTCAAGGAGAGATGACTTGGGTGCCAAAGTTGAAAGGAGTCGGCCTAAATAAATTTGATTTCTTTTAATTTCCTCACAGTGGCAATAACACTAGAAGGGTTGGCCTAAGGAAGATGGCAATCAAGCAGTTGCCGCGATTTCTTTATTTATTATTGGGAGTTGATTACTACTTTGGCGGAGACATGACAGGAATCAATTTTTGCTTTTGTAGGTGTTGTAGTTGTAATGTCAAAAATTGCATATCTTGCAACTTGGCACACAAATTGTACCTATTTTAGCATTCATTCTCATAGTATGTTTTAGGATTCATTTTAGCCCATCACACAGCTCTTTTCCTAATCTAGATGCCAAGTTCTATGTTTGTCCATATACTTGTGTTTCATATGTTTTTTTGTTGTCATGCCTAATTTGTACTTTGTGTTGTTTTTTGTGATTTTTAATCCTATCCATTTTAGGACAAAAGCACAATTACACAAGTGTCATCATGGTCGTAGTTTCTTCCTATAATTGTGCAGTCATACAAACATTCATTACCAGCCAAAGTGTTGTTTCAAATTCCTTTTGGGATGTAATCATTATTCGCCTAGATCTTGTTGAGTTCCCAACAACCCTCTCTTGATTCCCTTGCCTGAAATAGCATTTTGCATGATTGGGAATTTTCAATTGGATTCTCTTGGGTTTTCATTCTTAAGTTCACTCCCACATCTAGACACAACATCATAACACTTATGTTCACATGCATCCCATTCTTCCAAGTCACTTTTAAAACAAATCTCCCTTCTAGTCACCAATTACTAGCATGTCATCATTGTACCATCATACCATCCCAATTGGACTCTTCATAATCCCTACTTTCCTACTCCCATTTTACCACTTGAGGCACATATAGATCAGAACTAAGATCACATTCTTTGATAAGGTGCAAGCTTAGAAGAATCTAAGGATCATGGTCTATAGGTTCTCCTCTATGAAAATTAGGTGTAAGCTCTCTTAGTGATGTGATTTACAAATCCATTGTTGGCCTTCTAAATTCATATGGAAAACATTCAAAAATCAAAAGCTAAAATGTCAAAGAAGCAAAGAAAAGCAAAAGAAATTGAAAACCAAATGAGAATTGCAGATTACATAATATGAATGTTGCTTGTGAAATGTTGATATCAATAAAAATAATTGAATTGGAATTGAGTTTTGATGTCATTTGAATTTGAATGAAAATTGAGATTGTTTAGTTACTTACTTCATCGTTTGGTTATGAAATCCGAACTGCATTAATTGGTATCAAATCCTGGATTGTGACTCTGTTGAAGAAAACCCTGAGAATTATTGTTGTGGGTGAGTGAAAAGAGAAGAATACCTACAATTGTAGAGGGTAATCAACATGGCACAAAGAGGACGTGGGCGAAGAGGGCCACAAAATGGTGATATGGCAGTCATGGAGATGCTAAGAGACATCACAGCTAGGCTGGATGTGATGGAAATGGCACAAAGGAGAGAAATTTCAATGGTAGACATCAATGATGATGATGAAGATGAAGTTGGAGCACCCAAAATTGACTTTGAAGATGATGGCGAAAATGTGGCGGAAAGCAGATTCTTGAAAGCAATGGCGAAAATCAGTAGCAAACCTGATTGGATCCTCCAAATTACAATGGAAATTTGAATCTGGAAGAAGTGATAGATTGGATATTGGAGATGGAGAAGTATTTTGACTACGAATTAATTGAAAACCCAAAAAGAGTGAAGTTTGCATGCACGAAATTGAAGGGGCATGCGTCTTTATGGGGATCATGTGCAGACCGAAAGACAACGTAGAGGTAAAGAGAAAGTAAAATCTTGGGCGAGGATGGTGACGAAGTTGAAGGCAAAATTCTTGCCTGCATATTACCAAATCAGCTTGTTCAAAAAGTTCCAAATTTAAAGCAAAGAGAGAAGTACGTGCAAGAATACACCAAGGAGTTTTACAAATTGAACATCCAAGTAGGACATGTGGAAGATGATGTTGAGAAAGCGTCAAGCTATGTGAATGGGCTGCAGAATTCAATCCAAGATGAATTAAGTATGATTCGAATAACTAGCATGTAAGAGGCATATCAATATGCATTGAAGACGGAAGAGAAGATTGCTAGGAGACAACAAAACAACTCCTGAGGTAGAGGCAGACTTTCACGTGGAAGAGGACGGTCCTACAATGGTAGAGGTTACCAAAACAAGCAAGATGAAGCAAGAAAATCTCATGCAAGCACACAAGAAAGCAAAGAAAGAGGAGACTTCTCTAGAGGAAGAGGAGATTATTCTCGTGGTAGAGGATATTTTGGTAGAGGTAGAGGAAGAGGATTTTGCATACATGTTTTCAATGTGGAGAAACGGGACACCATGCATTTGAATGTTCACAAATTCAACAGGGTGGTGGAAAAGGAAAAGAAGCAAGAGTTCATGTAGCACAAGTTGGAGAGGATCCCGAAGATGGAGAGTACCTAAAGTTACAAAGAATTTTGTTTAATCTAGACAAGGAGAAACCGAAACCAATTCAAAGAAGGAATTTATTCCGAACAAGGTGTAAGGCAAGTGGAAAATGTTGTAAAATCGTTGTGGACAGCGGTAGCACGGATAACATTATATTCGAAGAAATAGTGGACAAGCTGAAATTAAAACGAATCAAACATCTCAGTGTTTGCCTACGGAATGGGATTCAAATCTTACGTACTACGGGCAAACTAGTCATGTGCAGAACATAGGATAAACAGTAAACTGAAAGATATTATATTTGAACACCAGAAACTTTATTCATCATCAGAAATATCATGTACAAGAGAGTATCAGCATTGCTTGACAATATAACCATCGGCACATAACTCATTACACATCACTTGTAACTATCTCCCGACTATCCAACAGGCTACATATAACGTTCGGCGGTAGTTAGATAACCAACCGACACAACGCTTCGTAACAACATTAACATTAACATTAATCCGAACATGATTTCCCGAAAGTACATGACATTATTATTCTTTACTAATCTATAGTTTTATTAACGACCACGGCCGACTACGGCCGACAACAAAGTAAAGATATACGACTAACATCATCCCCCCCAAAAAAGAAGTCGTCTTCCAAACGACATACATATAGCAAGACAAGATCACTGAGAAGTAGGGGGAAGGGAGTGCGTCCCTGGATGTACAGATGACGTCGGAGTAGTAGAAGAATGCTCCGCTCGCAGGCGCCTCACTTCCTGCATACGTGTGCGAAGCTGCCGATCTGCCAGTATCACAGCTTTGTCTACCCGAGCGTGTCGAAGGGCAACCTTCAAGGAGTGGTCATCAGGAGTGCTTCGCCACCACTGCTTGCACTCGTTGCCATTCAGGTTCTCCCATGTCATCGTCTCGTTATCAGCGTCCATCCTCTTTCTTTTTCCAGCCGAGGCTACCTTGGGCTTGTGCTACGCAGCCTTCTTGCCCTTGTCCATCTTTCTATCAATTCGGCGATCCCAGTCGATTTTATAAATCTCGAGACAGTTGTAGAAACTGCCGAAATTATCTAAACTGTCGAACTGATCAAAACTGCCGAACTTATCAAAACTGCCGAACTGATTAAAACTGCCGAACTTATCAAAACTGCCGAACTAATCAAAACTGCCGAACTGATCAAAACTGCCGAACTGATCAAAACTGCCGAAATGATCAAAATTGCCGAAATGATCAAAATTGCCGAAATGATCAAAACTGCCGAAATGATCAAAACTGCCGAATTGATCAAAACTGCCGAAATGATCAAAACTGTCGAATTTTGGTAAAGGCTGGAATTGTCGTACGCCCTGGGGAAGTGACTGAACTTGAGATGGCCGTACAATCTGGCAATTTTGAGAAATTCGTACGCTTTGCAAGATCTGTGAAATCCATACGACTTGAGAACTTGATGAATTTCGTACGGCTTGGCAACTTTGGAAAATCCGTACGGCCCGGCAACTTTGGGAAATCCGTACGACTTGGCAATTCTGAGAAATCCATACGACTTGAGAACTTGATGAATTTCGTACGGCTTGGCAACTTTGGAAAATCCGTACGGCCTGGCAACTTTGGGAAATCTGTACGACTGGCAATTCTGAGAAATCCGTACGGCCTGGCAACTCTGAGAAATCCGTATGGCCTGGCAACTCTGAGAAATCCGTACGGCCTGGCGACTCTGGGAAATCCGTACTACTTTAGAATTCCGTACGATCTGGCAATTGTATGAAATTCGTGCAATGCAAATGATCTGCCAAGGCCGTACGATTTGGAGGGATGGTCGTACGACTTGGCAACTTTGAGGCCGTACGATTTGGAACCCTTGTGATTGCCGTACAGTTTGAAAACACTGTAAATGTTGTACGACCTTGAATCTTTGAGAATTTCGTACAAATTCTCCTGATATGAAGATGCCGTACGAATTCTCCTGAAATGTTGATGGCGTACAAAATCTCCTGATGTACTGATGCCATACGACCTGGAGAAGATCACTGATGTGCTGATGTCGTACGACCTGGAGAAGATCACTTATGTACTGATGCCGTACGACCTGGAGAAGATCAACAAGCTGCCATACGATGTCAAACCTGGCACAAATTCCAGTCTGTAATGGTCGTACGACCTCCAGTGGCCAACCGAGTGAAAACTGAGGGGCTTGTAAATGTCGTACGGTGCAGAACTTGGCAAAATTTTCAACTTGCAATTGTCGTACGGTGCAGAACTTGGCAAAATTTTCAACTTGCAATGGTCGTACGACCTTCAATGACAAATAGAATGAATACTGGAAAACTTGAAAATACCGTACGGTTTGAGAATCCCTTGAATGTCGTACGACCTCAAGACTTCGAAACTGATGAGGATGCCATACGATCTTCCTTGTGCCTGGCGCGCCTCTGCTGCTGATAAATCCGTACGGATTTTTGCTCACTTCCTTCCCTCTGTGATTTCGCTGTGTTTCGCCTTGTCTCAGAACTATCTCCTCTTTAAATGGCCGTACGAGTTGGGGTTCTATATTTATTTCATTTTTTACTTTATTTATTTTAATCGCTTTCCCCCTTGGCCGTACGCTTTTCTTCCTAGTCGAGCTTTGGCAACTTTTTATTTTAATGTTCTTTCCTTTGATTTTTCGCCATTCATTTCCCTCAATCAATTTCTCCTTTGGCCGTACGGGTTGTTCAATACTCAAGGCATTTATTTTATTTCGCCTCACTTTATTTAATTTGAGCACTTTAATACTTCTCTTAATGGCCGACTCATTTAATTTTTTCTCCCTTCTTTTGCTTTCTTTTCTGACTTCTTTTACGTTTCTTTTATTTTTTCCTTCTTTTCTCTTTTCTTCCCATTCGCCTTGTTCTTCCTTACTTACTCTGTTATTTTCTTTTATTTTCATAGCTTTTTTTCTATCTATTTTTATTTTTTCCCACTTTTGTTCATTTTCTCTCTCCTCCCTTCTCTCTTCTTTTCTTTTTTTCCTTTCTTCATCTCTTTTCTTTTTTTCTAATTTTTTAATTTTTTCATACTTTTCATTTTTTAACTCCACAATTTTTTCATCTCGTACCTGTTCAAACTTGTGGACTGGCGTATCGTCCAGTTTTGAGACTCTTCCTTTGTACTCTCCATACTCGGCCGGAAACTTTTGGCTGGGCCTTCCCTCTTCTTCCTTGATTTCCCCGATTTGTAGCATGTTGCACTCTCTGTGGAACACTTCATAGTCTTCCATCTGCCAATGAAATAAGCCATTCAGCGAGCTTGTCTCGTCCTCCGAACAACTCTCGAGTTCAAGTACGCCTTCGATGTTTGGTTCCATAGCTTTCCTTCCTTCGTCCATAACCGATTCACCTCCATCCGATTCAGATCCGAAGGAAGCCAATTCTTCGCTCACGGCCTGGTTCTTCAAGTCGATGACATACTTCCCCCCATTGTTCTCGATGAGAGTGTGTTCCTCTTTCAATTATGATTTGCCTTCGCCGCTATCAGCCATCCTCTCCCAAGTAGTGCATCGTATGCTTTCCTCTGTAATGGGATGATGACAAAATTTAGCAAAAACTGTTGTGTCCCGATCGTCACCTTCTGCGCCATCAACGTTCCCAACGGCTTGATACCATGTTGATCAGCGCCAACTAGTTGGAATGTCGGCGGCCAGAGTGTAGGCTTCCCAGACTCTTCCATGTGTCTTCGGGTAGTACGTTGACTCCTGATCCTCCATCGACGATAGTATTTGTCAAGATATTCCCTCTGATTTCCATATGCACGACCACTGGCATCTTCCCGATGTTCGCTGTGAGCAATACCGGGTCGATTATTTGTTCACCGTACGGTGGCGGTTCTGGTATCAATTCTTTCCTTCGTTCCTCCAATTGCGGTTGCTTGCCATCCTCGACGACGTTTGTGATCGCCAGTCCCAACTGCAGCATAGTCTAGAGAAGGTCAGTTACTTTGATCGGTATGGTGGTCTGCAGTACCTGCCGTATGATGTTGGTTTTCGCCTCTGACTGCTGAGAGGTTCCTGGCTTCTCCAGAGGTACTTTGTTTTCCTTCGCCATCGCCAGTTCCACTTCGGTTTTTGCTTCCTTCATCCTTTGTTTCTCCGTACATGGATCTGGGTAAGTGGCTTTTTTTGCTTGTGCTCTGGTGATCGCCAGTACCTCTTGTTCTTCTACTTCCAGCATATGGATACCCTTTTGCTTTGGGCATTCGTTATCTTCATGATCGCCTGGTCCACACCACTTACACAATCTCCCTCCCGAACCTTGACCGTTCTGGCAGTCCCTGGCGAAGTGGCCCCATTCGTTGCACTTCCTGCATTGGATCATAGGCCTTCCTTTTACATCGTACTGTATCATGTTTCTCGGACTTCTATTGCTTCGGTAACCTCCAGGGGATGCATTGCTATTGTACTGGGGCTTTGGTGGTGTGTTCGGCGATGTCAACGATTCTCCCTGCACGAAGAGTACTTGAACACTTCTGGCTTTTAAGTTGTATGGGCATTCCTTGACGGAATGTCCCATCACTTGGCAGATATTGCAGAATAAGTTCTTGGGACAGTTCGCCTTCGTGTGACCTTCCCCATTGCAATCCGTACACCACAGTTCTCTGGCTTCTCTCGTACTCTCCTTGTCGGCCTTCAATTCTTTCATCATTTGCATCATATCTTTCTTGAGTGCTTGTACAGTCTTGGATTCACCGTCGCTGTCGTTCGTACTCTCCTTGTCGTCTGTCTTCTTTTTCCCTCGGGAGGATGTTTTATTTTCACTTTCTATGTCCATTGCCCGATTGTATGCTTCAGTGTACGACGAAGGAGGTACGACTTTCATTTTCTTCCTTAATGATGGAAGCAAGCCCTCGATGAACCATCTTTTCTTCAACCCATCGGCCGGTTGTGCCTCCAATTTCCCCAGTAAATCTTTGAGTCTTCGGTTGTAGGTCCGCACACTCTCGTTCTTTCCTTGCTTGGTATTGTATATCTCCGCAACAATCTCGCTGTCATCTTGAAGAAGTTTGAACTCCTCCTGGAAAGCTTTTTTCAATAACCTCCATGTAGCTCTTTGTGCTTGGTCCAATTCCGAGTACCAATCAATGGCACTCTCTCTGAGTGTCGCTGGAAATGCTTTCAGCCACTGGTCGGGATCATCTTGTCCACTGGCTATCCAAATAGTCTCACATGTCTTATAGTGTCGTACGGGATCTTCAGACCCATTCCCCATGAACTTCGGCAGCTTTTGCCGCTCCGAATGAGCCATCTTTCCCCGCTGTCCTCCTTGTGTATTGGACCCGATTAGACTGGTTTCCCCGCTACGTTCCGGTGCGTCACTTGCACTCTCGGCCACGTACGAGTCACTCCCACGTCTTCCTTCGGCGTCCTCAACACCTTGAGTCTCCTGGGGTTCCCTTCGGTACTCTCTCTGCCTTGGGGTACTGGGCTCAGATCTTCCACTCGTCAGTCGTTCATCGTCGTCCGAGAGGGACAACTCTCGAAATCGTCTGATGCTGCTATTCAAATCATCTTCATTTGCATAAAGGTTATATTTTCCTGCGTGTGGAGTGCTGAAGGGGTCTTCGTCCCTTCCTTCTACCAAACTGTGGTGCGCTCGTTCAATGGATGTGTCTATTCTTTTTAAATTTTCATATGTTCTTTTTATGCTTTGATTTATTTCAATTAAGTCTTCATCCAATTCCTTACTGGCTTGCCTTAGTCGTCTTCGTCGATTTTCTTGCTCTTGCAGCCTGAGTGATCGCCAAACTTGCTCTTCCGAAGTCCCGTGCCCGTCAGGTACTCGATGCTTGTTTTTGTTCGACCGTACGGGCATTTATTAGTTATTCAAGCGATCATTGCTGGTTGCCGGAAGTACGGCGCCGGCTAGTATCTCGTTCTTCCTCCTCACGTTTGGTTCTGTCTTCACAACGTTGTACGATTTGCTGCCGTCGGCGCTCGCGATCTTCTTCTTCTCGCAAGTCTTGCAGGATAATGAAATGGCGGGCCAGTAACCTGGGCATGCAGGAGGTGGTTCACCTCGTCGTTCACTTCCAGCCGATCCCAGATGACTTCCTCAGGGATCTCCCGAATGAGGGATTCCCTACGCACGTGGTCCCGTAGCGATATTTTCCACAAATTTACCAAATCTTCTGTCAATGAGTCTTCCCGTTCCTCATTAGCATTTACAGGTTCTTCCGCTGGTTGACCCATTACGCTGCCATGGCAGATGATGCCCTAGTCCGTTCAGGCAACGGCGCCAAATGTTTGCCTACGGAATGGGATTCAAATCTTACGTACTACTGGCAAACTAGTCATGTGCAGAACATAGGATAAACAGTAAACTGAAAGATATTATATTTGAACACCAGAAACTTTATTCATCATCAGAAATATCATGTACAAGAGAGTATCAGCATTGCTTGACAATATAACCATCGGCACATAACTCATTACACATCACTCGTAACTATCTGCCAACTATCCAACAGGCTACATATAACGTTCGGCGGTAGTTAGATAACCAACCAACACGACGCTTCGTAACAACATTAACATTAACATTAATCCGAACATGATTCCCGAAAGTACATGACATTATTATTCTTTACTAATCTATAGTTTTATTAACAATTGGCCGACTACGACCACGGCCGACTACGGCCGACAACAAAGTAAAGATATACGACTAACACTCAGCCCATACCAAGTTTCATGGTTGCAAAAGGAGCATCATTTGGTGGTGAACGAGCAACATTTGGTGAGTTTTAAAATTGGTAACTACAAGGATGAAATTGTGTGTGATGTGATGCCAATGGATGCATGCCATATCCTTTTGGGAAGGTCTTGGCAATTTGATAGGCAAGTTGTCCATGACGGGATGACAAACACCTACCAGATAAAGAAAGATGGAAAAGAATACACCTTAAATCCATTGAAAGATAGAGAAGAGGAAGTAGAGAGCAACTCCAAGGTTTTTTTTGTTTCCGGAAAACAATTTTTGAAAGACTTGAAGAGAGGGAACATGTTTTGCAATCATTCCAAAGCTTGCAGCAGTTGGGACAGCAAAGAAGGATGAAGAGATACCAATGGAAGTTCAAAATTATTTGAAAGAATATGCTAACATATTGATGGAGTTATTAAAGTAATGTTTTATCTTGTAATGGTCAATTAGCTTTTAGGATAGACTTTAGGAATCTTCTTTAATAAAGTCATGTTGACTTTAGATATTTTTCCTATGAGTTGTCATTCTTATCCTCTATGGATAAGACTTACCTTTTTGCTTTACGAGTCGTCAATCTTATCCTATGAGTTGCCATCCTTATCCTTTGTGGATAAGATATTTGTCATCCTTATCCTCTCCTATATAAGGATGTTTTTGCTCCTTGTTTCTAAACAGATTATTATGCAATTTTGGTTAACTTTTTGTATGTTGTTTTTGTAATATGGTATCAAAGCTCGGGTTTTGTAAATTCTTAAGATTAATGAATGTGTCAATTCTACGGACTGTGGCAGTGACGAATTGCACGCAAGAGACACAGAAGAACGTGCCAAAGGAAGTTGTATGGATTCGTACAAAGGTTTTTTACAAAAAATTTCAATAAATTCATGGGTCTATTTTTTGTAATTTTTTGGCGAATTTTTTTTACAAAATTTGTGGGTCTTTTAACAATTAACCATTGCATATGGTTTCAACACCAATTTTTTTTTTTGACGATTTTTTTTAAAATCGTAATTTTTCAACTTTGTTTTGGTGATTTTTGTACAAAATCGTGGCTATTTGTAGAATTTTCTGCAGATTTTTTTTTAGAAATTTGCAGATTTTTTCCGGAAATTTTTGCAATTCTTTTTGGAATTTTTTGCAGATTTTTTTCCAAAATTTTTGTCGTTTTTTAATAAAATTGTGGATTTTTGAGCCTCTATTTTGACAATTTTTATAAAAGAATCGTGGGAGTTGTGCCAACTGATTGTCTTGGGTTTTGTGCCAGCTGATCACAAACTTTACCTCGTATTTCATGCTTTTGGAAAACGGGAGGGATGGCATCTTTGTCCAACATCATGTTGGAAAGTACCCAAAGGTTCAGTGGGAAAAACTACAACACGTGGAAGCAGAGGATGCTTACCATCCTTGAGTACCGATGTCTAGGTGCGCTTGTTCTAAGTATAGAAGTTCGTCCCACAGCTACAGGGAAGGATCAAGACAAGTATGATGGAAGTAATTAGGAGGTAGTTATGCTTCTCAAGTTATCAATCACCAATGAGATGTTACCAGAAATACCATTTGGAAAGCCTACTGCAGAGATCCAGAAGCATTTGAAAGATCTTCATGAGACCTCAGAGAAGGGCAAGGCTTTCTTCTTGAAGAATATGCTGTTTTCCATTATGATGGATGACAAAGTGTCTTTGCAAGAGCACTTGATGAAAATCAAAGACATTCACAATCAATTGGAGGCCATTGCTCGCAAGATGAAAGAGGAGGATGTGGTGGTGATCATGCTGAAAAGCTTGACATGATCCTACAAGCACTTCATCGAATCTCTCAACATTACATCCACCAATGTTGACTTGAAGTTTGATGAGTTGTGCAACAAGATAGGTGGAAGAAGCAGTTTGGGAGCAGTAGTGAATCTCCCAGTGTTGACCAAGCATTTACTGCCAAGGAAATTGGCAAAGGCAAGTCCACTCAACAGAAAGGACGAGGCAATTTGGTGCAGGGGCACCTACACCTTATAATGTAAACAAATGAGTCCTTGAAGTGATCAAAAGTGGTTTTGAAGGTTTTAAATCTTTAAGCAACGAGGAAGTTGCAAAAAATGTTAAAACATGAAAATTGTAAAAGTTGTCACCCATGTCAAGATGGGTAAAAGGCAAGGATTTTTGTTGTTTCTGAGTTTAGAGGTCTTAGTAGAGGTTGAATAAGGTCTAAAAGACCATATTATAGGTATTTAAAGGTGTTTAGTGTTTTAGAGGTTAAATAGATGGAATAATACAAAAGTTGCAAAATATTGTTAAGTGCAACCTTGACAAAATTTGCACTTTAGGAGTCAATTAGGTGAAATAATCAGTTGTGCTCGATGGTTGAAGGTAGTTTTAGGATGAAATTCTTTAAAAAGCCTTCCAAGGCTTGAATCAAGGGTTGGAGAAGGTTGTAATACATTCAAAATACAAATACCGCGTTCATTATGCCATTTTTTTGCTATTTCATTGTTTTCTGAAGAATCTTGGTGTTGTACAGACCCGTACAAGCTTGTTATGGTTTGAGAACATCAGCGTTTGTGTATTCATGTGTCTACTTTCATTTCTATTTGATTTGAGGTACTAATTCATTGTTTGGTGTGAAGAATCTGCTCAAAACAGTGTCTGCCCTGTTTTGCCTATGTAAGGGTTTGAGGGCTAAAAACAAATGAGATCCACCAATCCACCCACTGTTTTGGAACTGTAACTCGGTGGATTGGTGTGCAACATGGTAGGATAGAGGTTCATTGCATTTAGGGGTCTGTTAGAGCAAGAAACTTCATATTGAAGTGATGCCCTAGGGCTAACAAGGGCAATTTTCTTGTGAGTTTGTGATTGTTAAGTCAAGGTTTGTCAATTTGATGGATGGAACAGTATGAGTGAAGGTTGTTTGTCCTAGTGCAGGATGATTTTAATGTGTTGAAGACAATAGTTGAGTTTGGGAGGTCGGGTATATGGTGTTTCTCTAAAACCCTAGTGTATTGAGGAAAAATGGAGGGTTTTGCAGAACAATGACAAAAAGGGGCATGGCTTGGTCAAACAATGGTGAAATCTGATGTTTTGTGACATAACAAATCTCTGTCAATAGGTTGTGGAGCAGAACCAAGCGGTTGGAAGGGCCTTCCTTTGTAAAACAGGGGTAATTTTGTAACCTTTTGGTAGGACGGTCTAATGAAACGCATGAATGTTGTAAAGTGACCTTGTGGAATTGGTTGGGACAGTGTTTAGGGACTTGTGTCAGTGCTTATTCCATGATTTGGTGGCTTGTGTATAGCCTCATTCAATAATTTCATCAAAGGTTGTGATTTGAGGCCTAGTAGCCTAGTGAGGTTATTGTGTTGAAAGTAGACACTTTGTTTGTTTTTGAATCAAACTGAGGTTGGATATTTAGTCACACCCCTGGGTCTGCATCACAATTTGGAGGAAAGCTCCAAGAAGTCTTTCACATGCCATTACTGTGGGAAGATTGGCCATATGCCAAAGTATTGCAAAAAGCAGTTGGCTGATGAGAAGTCCAGCCAAGAAGAGTCTCAGTAGAGTGCTCAAGTGGCAGAGTATACTAAGCAGGAGGAGTATGCATATCATGCATTCATGGCCACAAGACCATTAGATTATGGGTAGACTTAGTTTAAGTTAGTAGAATGACCATTAACGGAGGGTGTTAAAGTAATATTTTATCTTGTAATGGTCAATTAGCTTTTAGGATAGACTTTAGGAATCTTCTTTAATGAAGTCATGTTGACTTTAGATATTTTTCCTATGAATTGTCATCCTTATCCTCTATGGATAAGACTTACCTTTTTGCTTTATGAGTTGTCAATCTTATCCTATGAGTTGTCATCCTTATCCTTTGTGGATAAGATATTTGTAATCCTATATAAGGATGCTTTTGCTCCTTATTTCTAAACAGATTATTATGCAATCTTGGTTAACTTTTTGTGTGTTGTTTTTGTAATAGGAGTTGCCCGATGGATTGCCACCCATGAGGAGTACTAGCCATTGCATGGATTTGATTCCTGATGCAAGTTTGTGAAACAAGGCACCATATAGAATGACGACTATGGAAAACAAGGAGATAAATAGGCAAGTGCAAAAGTTGCTTGATAAGGGGCTAATTAGAAAAAGATTGAGTCCATGTGTTGTTCCAACATTGTTGGCACCCAAAAAGGATGGGGAATGGTGGATGTGATTGTGTACAGATTCTAGAGCCATAAATAAAATAACCATTAAATACCGATATCCATTGCCACGAATGGATGATATGATGGATTGTTTGAGTGCGGCTAAATACTTCACAAAAATTGATTTGAAGAGTGGGTATCATCAAATAAGAATAAGAGAGGGAGATGAATGGAAAACCGCATTCAAAACCAAGGATGGGTTGTATGAATGGTGGTCGGTGATGTCGTTTGGATTGACAAACACTCCAAGCACTTTCATGAGATTGATGAATAAAGTCTTGAAGCCATATATTAGTAAGTTTGTTATTGTGTATTTGGATGATATTATAATATTTAGTAAGACAAAAGAAGAACACTTGCAGCATGTTAGAGCAGTTTTGCAAAGGCTGAAAGAGGTGAAGTTGGTAAATTTGAAAAAGTGTAGTTTCATGAAAGAAGAGTTAGTTTATTTGGGGTTTGTTGTTTCTGGAAGTGGGTTAAAAATGGATCCGGCAAAGGTAACAACAATTGTGGATTGGCCTTCACCAAGGAGTATGTTCGAAGCAAGAAGCTTCCATGGATTAGCGAGCTTCCATAGGAAGTTCATCCGGAATTTCAATGGGATTTGTGCACCAATTACAGAAACCATGAGAGGCAATAGAAAAGAATTTGTTTGGACAGCTGCAGCAAAGAGAAGTTTTAATATATTGAAGGCAAAAGTGACAGAGCAGCCCATGTTAGCACTTCCAGATCTTGGAAAAGGCTTCCAAGTTGATTGTGATGCAAGTGGAACAGCGATAGGGGGAGTACTAAGTCAAGAGAGTAAACCAATAGCTTACTTCAATGAGAAGTTAAATGAGGCAAAAAGAAAATAGTCTATGTATGATCGAGAGTTCTATGCAATTGTGCAAGCACTCAAGAAGTGGAGACACTAGTTGCTACTAAAGAAGTTCGTGTTGTACACCGATCATCATGCATTGCAATTCATAAATAACCAAGGTAAATTAAATCAAAAGCATGTGAAGTGTGTTGAATTTCTTCAAAGTTATTCATTTGCTTTGAAACATAGTAGTGGGAAATCAAATTGAGTTGCTAATGCATTGAGTAGGAGATGTTTGTTGTTGAATGAATTGAGATTAAGTGTTGTTGGCTTTGATTCAATGGGAAGTTGTATGAGGAAGATGCAGATTTTAAACAAGCATGGCCAACGTGTAGGAGTCCAATGGGGATGGATAAACTCCATGGTTGGAGTATTTCATTCAAGAGAATTTGTTGTTCAAAGGGAAGAGGTTGTGTATACCTCAAGGGTCAATGACAAAGAATTTCATGAGAGAAACATAGTGGGGGTTTAAGTGGACATTTTGGGATGGACAAAACATTGGCACAGCTGAATGAGAGTTACTATTGGCCAGGGATGAGTGCAGATGTAAAAAGAATTGTGCAAAGTTGACAGATATGCCAGCATACCAAAGGAGTGAAACAAAACACCAAATTGTACCAGCCATTGCCAATATCGGAGAGATCGCGGGAATGCTTAAGGATGGATTTTGTTTTGGGGCTGCCACGAACACAAAGAGGTAATGATTTAGTTTTTGTTGTGGTGGATAGATTTTCCAAAATGACTCATTTTATACCATGTCAAAAATGTAATGATGCTTCCCACATAGCTACTTTGTTCTTCAAAGAGAGTTTGCTTACATGGCTTGTCAAAGAGTATTGTTTCAGATTGGGACACCAAATTTGTTGGTCCTTTTTGGCGTACTTTATGGAAAAAAAAGGGAACACAATTGGGATTTAGCTCAGCTTACCATCCTCAAACCAATGGTCAAACCTGTTGTTTTTTTACAAGATCAGATATAACAAAACAGAAAGCACTCAGAAAATACAACACATGAGACAATGAACACCATAAGATACCCTGGGAAAACCCTCCACATGAGGGAGAAAAACCCAGCCAATATATCTCCTATATATTGATAGAAAAGAGCAGAGATCTGCTTATAACTCAGGCATAACACAATGCCTATTTGATACAATGAATGACAGCACCTCTCTAGATGCAAAATACAATTGAACATAATTCTCCTTGAAGTCAAACTGCTGCTACAGAATGATGATCTGCTGAAGTGCGAACTTCTCCAGGTATGTGAATTATATTAATGAACTTGATTGATCAAATGAATGTACTCCATCTTATATTTATACATGAGTCAAATGAGGGGAGGCTACTTTTCTCAGCAAGAGGTCAGCCTCCAAACAAGAGATGTGTTCCTTGAGAAAATCGCGCCACATCAAAAAGTCAGCCCAATTAAAATATTATTAAATAATATAAATCATGTTTTGTGAAGCGCCTCTTCACAACTCAATCGAACACATACAAATTGAATAGCCATAGGCTATATTCAATTTATTTCCTTCATGAGAATATGCGCCTAGAAGTATGAGGCCCACAGCTGCTAGTTACATCAACAAAACTAGAGTTGTGAATTGGAGTTTGGGTAACTTGTTGAGGTGTTTAGTAGGTGACAAACCCAATCAATGGGATTTGACATTAACACAAGAAGAGTTTGCATATAGCAATTCAATCAATTGAAGTGTAGGAAGAAGTCCATTTCAAATTGCGTATGGATATAGTCCCCGAGGAGTTGATGAGTTGAGGGATAGTGCAAAATTGGGAAGAAAGAGTGCAATTGTGGAGGATTTTGCGGAGTATATCCGTGACTTGCAAAAAGAAGTGAAAGAGAATTTGGAAAAGAGTGCCATTAAGTACAATGAACATGCTGATGTACATAGGAGAGTGTAGGAATTTCAGATTGCTGACTTGGTGATGGCACATTTGTGGAAAGAGAGGTTCCCACAGGGGACATATAATAAGTTGAAGTGGAAGAAAATAGGCCCATGTAAGATTTTGCGGAAGTTTTTGTCAAAAATCATACAAATTTGATCTTCCAATAGGTATAGATATTTCCCCAATATTTAATGTTGTTGATTTGTATAAGTAATATGAAGGAGAAACTCAAATTTGACAAATGCACATGAATGGATACACCAATTACCAGAGAAGAAGTTTGAAGAATTCGATCAAGTGATTGATTTGCACATAGCAAAAAGAACTAGATGGAGGGAATATTGGGAGTATTTGGTCTGTGGAAGAATCGTCCAGCTAATGAAGCTTCATGGGTTAACTCTTCAGATTTGGCAAAGTATGGAATTTTGATTCCAACATTGTTGAAATGTTCATGAGTTAGACACTCATGAAACATTTTCATACATGGTGTGTTTGATGCAAGAGCATCCAAATGAACGAGTAATCTGCATCACCCAAAAACATTTTAGTTTAGTTTTGTTGCTTTGGTTTTTATTCTGATTTCGAAGAGCAACTAATTTGAATTTTTGGTCGTTTGAGGTAGAACAAAGCAACATTGTTGTCATTCCATTGACAAAAATGTCATGTTCAACACATATTTCAATTTATAGATTTTTGTGTTGTGGCATCCATTGGATTCAATTTGCATTCGATTTCTTTAAAGGACGTTGATGGCAATGAATTAAAACATTATTCATTTTCGCTAGTTGGGTGCAATTTTCCTTCATATGTTTAATACAAATATGATTTTAAAGTGGCTGGCAATGCAAGAAACAAAGAATTTAATCATTTTTAGTGATAAAAAGAAATAAAAGGCAGAAATGAAAGGGCTCAAGGCAAGGAAGAGTCACGAAGAAGGAAGAGAGGCCGCACAAGGAGGATGTAGGGGCCCCACATAGGAAGGAAAGGGCAGCAGAAAAGACAAAGACCAAGGATCGCATGGGAAGGTGGACAGAAGTAAACATAGCCAAAGAGTATTAAGTCACCAAGTAAGAAGAACAAGAAAAAGACACACAAATTTGATTAGGGGGGTCGCACCACAGAGAGGTGAAGAAAACAAAAGAGGCAATTGATAAAAATTTAGACATAAAAGAAATAGAAGAAGGATGGAATCGATGCAGAGGAAGTAAAGAAGTTGCACAGAGGAGTAAGGAGGCGTGGGGAAGAAGAAGAACAAAGTTTCAATAAAGAATAAATGCAAATTGAAAGGAGTGCGCAACAGGGGAATAAGAAATTGGAAAACCAATGAGAATTGTAGATTACATAATATGAATTTTGCCTGTGAAATGTTGCTATCAATCAAAATAATTGAATTGCAACCGAATATTGGTGTCATTTAAATTTGAATGAAAATTGAGATTGCTTAGTTGCTTATTTCATCAATCTAGTAGGACTCATGAAAATTCAAACTGCACTAACTAATCACCTTCTCTTTCAATGTCCTTTCTCTAAAGCAATGTGGAGCTTATCCTGGAATATCTAGAATAGATCCTTTATTCATGCTACTTCCTTATCAAAGTTTTGGACTAACATGGGCCGACTCTCAACTTCTGCATCCTTCCTCATGGCTACATGGGATATTGGTCTCTTTTTTATCCTTTGGCAGATTTGGTTGGAGCAAAACCGTTGTATCTTCCAAGAGTGCCAAAGCATAGTCATGCACGTATTGCATAAGATTAGGAGTGTGGTCAAGGAGACTATTGAGACCAAGTTCAATATGAATGAACATCTTTCTTCTTCAAATGTGTGTATTGCAAAAACTCTTGGGAGTTATCCCCTTCTATTGCATCACAAGTTCACCCTAGCCATAGAATGCAATCTTTTGGGAAGGTGGATAGATCTAGTAAGCCATCTCCTCCTCCTACTGGTTTTTTAAGATTAATACCAATGGCTCTACTTGAGGCAGCCTACATGCAGCAAGGATCGATGGAATTGATCAAAATATTAAGGCTGAGTTCATTTTTTTCTTTGCTACTTATATGGAATTGCACTCAAATAATCAAATGGAGGTTTGGGCCATTCTTAAGGCATTGGAGAAAACTTGTACGTTGGGTTGGAAGAAGGTTATATGCGAAATGGATTCTATGATCCTAGTTTCTTTGTTGAATAAAAGAAATCTACAAGAATCCTCCTAGAGATTGGCCTTGGTGGCTAAGTAAATTCTTCGTCTGGCCACAAATTTTGAAACTATATCTATTGTCCATATTCCTAAGGAATGGAATAAGGTGGTTGATTGTCTGGCTAAATAGGCCTCTAAAGAGGTGTGTAATTGGAATATTGCAGATTGGGGAGAGTTGGCCTAGAATAAAGCTCAACAGATTCTTCAATTTATCCATGATGATCGGATGGAATAAATTTTGCTTGAATATTAAGGGGAATGGTATGAAAAAATAATTGATATTCATAATTGCATAATTACAAGAGGAGATGAAAGCTCCTTTTATAGAAAATTACAAGATGATGTTTTTAAAAAGAAACCATCATTAACAGAAGCTAACTAAAGTAGAAAACTGAAAGATACTAAAACAACTAAAGCATAACTAAAGACTAATTAAAGCTAACAAACGACTAACTAAAGCTAAGATAACCATTAATATTACATTTAATATTTTAATACATTCCCTTAATGGTCATTGTACAAACATAAACTTAGTCTACCCATATTCAGATGGTGTGTTGGTCATCAAAATGCATGATACCATGAAAAGATAATTGATATTCATAATTGCATAATTACAAGAGGAGATGAAAGCTCTTTTTATAGAGAATTACAAGATGATGTTTCTAAAAAGAAACCATCGTTAACAAAAACTAACTAAAGCAGAAAACTGAAAGATACTAAAACAACTAAAGCATAACTAAAGACTAACTAAAGTTAACAGACGACTAACTAAAGCTAAGATGGCCATTAATATTACATTTAATATTTTAATATGGTAGTCTTGATAGGAGGTTAGACTTTACTAATTGTAACATTGGGTGGTATTGCAAGAACCCCCAATGGTTTACTCTCTTGTTTTCTATATCGATGGCTATAGCTATCTAGAAATCTATCTGGTGTACATGTATATAACTTTCTTTGAATAAAAAAAAGTTATTTTGCCCAAAGTAAAAAAAAACTACTTTGATCTCTACAATATTCATATGTTCAAACTAAAGTGATTGACATAAAGCAATAAAATAGTTCCCCTACTCTAAAAAGACTCGAAGACAAACCCTAACTCCACTACCATAAAGCCTCAAGCACACTCACCAAGAAGACTTTATTTGATAGATTTTTTTGAGTATAAAACACTAATAATAAAGAGGCACATCTCTATTACAAATGGATTTTAACAAGAATGCATCTTAAAATGGAAAAAGCACAAATTATTTTGGTGGTTCCTTAATTATCATATTGAATGAAATTGCAATAGAAACACCAAAACTGTGGAAAACAATACCTAAAACTGATTTCACTTTCATTTTGTACTATGTAAGAACGCAATTTTTCTGCAAATGTAGGAACATAAAAACAGTTTACATTTGCAAACTAATATTTAGAAATAATATACAGATAATACATGAGGTGAAGCAGATAAATGAGTACCTCATTCACAAAATTCAGGACAATCGCTGCCAAAAAGACATGAAAGAACCATTAGGAAATGCTAATGGTAACCGATAACTACACTTCTTTCTTGTAATAACTTTTAGTTCATCCTCTAGTAAGACTACGTTTAAATGCATACACCTTTGTAAGCTAGAAATCATTGGGTTGAATTTGAAACCACAATTATTCAAATGTTTTTGATTGATTTGGGAAAACCATAGCAAACCCATTGCTACCTTGCACAAAATGCAATTCCAATGCTTTTAAGGTTCAATTCACAACTATATTAGACAGAAAATTGAACAGTATCCAACACTAGAAGTTATCTCATCCATAGCAAAATTTCATGAAACTATCAAAGTTTTTTTTAAATGAGTAATCTGGTAAGAGCATTCCAAATCCATCTAAAATTCATAAAGAACAATTACAATTCAAGAACGAATGGATATCCAAGCACTATCAATTCTAATGCTGAACCAAGGCAAATTAGTTATAATGTACAACAAATATTGGTGGGATTATTGGGGAACCTTACAGTTTACAATGGTTTAGGTGGCATATTTGAGTACACAGATGTAAGGTGACAAGGAATTGATGCATCTAGAACAATTCTAGAAGGCAAGGAATCTGCTAGTGATTTTATACCAACATCAATGGGAACCCATGTTTGGTCCTTAATTTTCAACCTTGTTTTCAATCCCATGTGTGCATTCTTCTTCTCGAACTGATTCCCCAAGTTGTCCATGTCATCTTGTATGATTCTTTCAAATGTAGTTCTAATTCCTGAAGTTCCTCAAATCTAGAGTTGTTCAAGCAGCAGATACAAACATCTAATCCTGAAGTTTCTCAACTCTAGCTTTTTTCAGCAGGAGATAAAAAGTGAAACATCTAACCCTGAGGACTTAAGTCTGAGTGTAAACTTATGGCTCAAGAAATGTACCTTGAAAATTACAATTTTGAAAGCAAATCCCTAAATTCTGGTTCTGAATTTGTGTCTGGAAATCGTCCCCTTTCTCCTAAATTTGGCCCTTGTTCTCCTTCCTCGTTGTCCTCTGAAATTGACATTCATTATTGCTCCCGTTCCTGATTTTCATGTGCATGCCTGAGATTTTTAGTTTCCTCGTCGTGTGTTTTCCATTATTAATTTCAGTAGGAAACACCCTGAAAATACCTTAAAAGTTAAAAACCTCATTCCAGCATTTTCACCAGGTTTATTCAGGGGTAATTGGTAGACAATTCATTAGAAATTGCTGACAAAAAAATGCCCAAAAAGATACCTAGTTTTGAGGGCATTACGAAGAAGGTCTTGTGAAATAGAACCCGCTCCTGCCCATTCAGATACTTTCTATTGAGTAGAGCAGACCTTCTCAACAGGTACCTAGAGGTGATGAAAATTATCTTTTACCATTCACAAACAGGAAAGGATTTATCTAGCAGTGGGCCCCAATTCTCTCAAACAGTTCGATATTTCCCAGTCAGTGAGAATTCATCCTATTTGCAGCCGCTGCGAAAGCACATGCTAGGAATGACAATCTGTGGTGGTAGTCAAAGAGCCTACCTGGTGGTCATGGTTCAAACTCGGACATACTTAAAAAATGGGTGCAAGCATTTAAGCCCTCACCATCACACAAGCTGAAAATCAAAAAAATCTAGCGATTTCCAGCCATGTTTTTCATGATACTGCAAAATTATTTGAGGAAATTCCCTGACAATCCAGAGGAATATTCATGTGTTTTGTTGATAATACAGTAAGTTTGCAAGAAAAAGAAAAGAAAAATGAAAAAAATGGGAGAAATGTCAATGAAAAGGTCTAAAATCTACAGAAAATTTTGTTGATTGCCATAAGAAATCTAAAACTTGTGTTAAATATTGGCTGAACACTGTTTGTCGGTTATAGTTTGAACCTGTGTTCAATATGCACCTCCTCCAAATTAGAAAATAAGGATGCCAGAAATCTGATCTATTATTTCCGTCGAGACAGGTATCAAAGGAGACATGAAACTTTGGAACAGGAGAAATCACAACAGTCATATCTATATATAGTTGCCAAAATCTTAACCTGTGGCAATCTTAATTCACCAAATACAAGTGACTTTCCAGTGGAATTAGTGACTGGAAGTTGGGTAATAGAAAGTATCTTATCAGACAAATAAAATCACAACAGCGTATGTAAGGTATGCTAATAAACGGCTACAAATATCACTAATCTTCCTAATCCAAAGCCTTTGGAAATCACTTTTTTCAAAAGATTCTGAACTTGACATATCATCTACTGAAGTTAAATATTGACTGACATGGGCGAGGTTTGTATGACCATGGTTTGGAATTTTATAATCTATATATGCTGCATGAAGTTTGTATTCACTTCATAGTTTCCAGCTGTGTCCACTTCTTGTTCTATTTAATTCTTGATATAAATTTCAAAAATCTGACATAAATTCTTGCACAATACCGGTAACCCATTTTCTTATATAAATTATTTTTAATGAAGACTTTTCTAGTGATCGTACATCGACAGACGACATGGAACTTAAAATTTTGACGAATGACTGTGCAATTCACGATAAACGACTAAGATCCATACGATCAGAGTCATCACCAGCATTTCAACTTCCGAAACCCTCGTGAACAAAGGGCTCAAAAGACTGCTCCATTAATTAATTTAGTTGACGAAAGATGCAGAAATAAAAAGCTAAGGCACAATCGCAATTAATGAGCTCGGCGAGATTGGAAAGACGCAGAAATTTACCCTCAGTAGAGTCGACCTTTGGTGCCATTGTTGAACGCTCTGTTTAGCTGAATCAAATATTTTTGGACATAAATATTTACTTTTGGCGGGGAAAATACTTATCTTTTCCTAGTTGTACATGTTGAAGCGTTTTTTTTTTTTTTTCTTCCCCCCCTTTTTTTGAAAAAGGCGTTGGAAAGCTTACATGTTGAAGCCTTTACTCGGTGGTGGATCTGGGGCGATAAATGGGAAGCTTTCACCATTAGCGGGTTAGTAGTGTAATGGTTGAAATGAAATGAAATATTTTAATAACGTCCATGAGGTCAAAGAAGTTTATGGAATCCAAGGTCATCATAAGGGCCATCAATAGAAAAGTCTTACATAGTTTGTAAATTTCGTTCGACCCTTTTGCAATGGATTTTGATGATGAAGTTTGCAGTTTTGTTTAACCTTGCCTCTCCAAACAAGGTACTTAAATTATCAACCTGCAAGGTGTCTTCCCAGCTGTCCCAGATGTCTTTATACATTGAGCACTCCATGATGAAGTGTCATTCTATCTCCATCATTCCCTTATTACAAAATCGGCATATTATTTTTCCCACTCCTCTTTAGGTACCATCCATCTACTTGTTTCACATCTAAGATGATGTGAACTAGTTCGTAATTGAGTTATCAACATCTTTGCTTTCTATTTAATATTCGCTCCTATATAAGTTTTTTCTTCATGGTCCCCAATAGGATTAAATTCTTTGATTTAGTAAGTTTTTTTGCACCCCGTTTGTTTTGTCCATATAGCATTTTTAAATTTTTCCCTCACATATTTTTTATTTCTTCATTTGTGTTTGGGCATTCATGCATATCCACATCTCACTTTTCCATCCATTTGTTATTTGTTTCATCAAATGTTCTTTCTTCTAGTTAGCTCTTCCTTCACAGTTAGTTTAGGCCAACAATGGTTCACCATATTTTGGACTTTCTATAGGTAGTTTAGTAACCGGATCAACACTGAGGCTTCCAAGGAGAAGGTACCAGTGTCGGCCAATAAAATCTCATAAGGCACTGCAGTCTTGAGTTTGAGGCTACTTATAATTAGATGCTTTTGGATTCTTTCCACTTGTCTCCATTTCTAATTTGACATGTTACTGCTCCAAATTTCACACCCATAAAGAATCATTGGAATAACAAGTAAGCCAAAAAGCATTCTCTTGGTTTAAAAACACACACCTTGCACTTCTTCGCAATGTTTGTTTTGGATTCCTTTAACTTATTTGTCTTTAATGCAAAGACTAAGGGGTATGGATTTATATAAAAGTTTGAAATTGATTAGTTTTGATGGAATTGAGCTTAATTTATTGTAAAGATTTGGATTTGATTTGTAAATATTTTATTTTTTAATTAGGTTGAATCTATAAATATAAATTTAAATCCGATTCAAATATAATGGTTTTAATCTTTAAATTTTTAAATTCAAAATTTAAAGGGGTGAAATCTAATATCGACTAGCAATTATTTTAATGATATCAAATTTCCACAATCCATACTGTATATTGTTCGATGATTTTTGGATTTGATTGTGTGCAAAAAGATTGTACACAGTCAAATCCAAAAATCATCGAACAATATAGCAATTATTTGTTAACTTAAAGGAAAAATGTTCACATAGCACAGTAGGGTGTTGTATAAAAAGATAAAACCTAATTCACTTTTAGAGATCTAATATTTGTTAAAGCATTCATCGTCTTTGCATTAGAAAAATACCAACATAGAATTAAAATATCAATTAGCATCAATATTTGCATCAAATGAAACATATTAGACATCTACCATGGTTGCTTGACTTGTCTTCAACTTTGTTCAATTTGTTAACTCAACTCAAAGGATGTGACTAGGGAAAAACTCCCATGATAACTCTAGATGTCACCCAATCTAACAACTAGAGGCAAGCAAGTTTTTTTAAGTGACAAGCAACTAGACATTTTTCTAGATTTAGATTAGTCACATGTGCAAAGATTAACTAAACTAAAATAAATACTAGGTCACTTTAAAACCAATTAGAGCATTATGGTCACAGATCTAATTATAGAGCTCCAAATTGGACCACTAACCATAATCTATAACAAAGTACTCCATTGTGTGTTTAATCCTTATTCTATCCTTTGTCATTTTGAAAGTGTGCTAATGTTATTGTTACTTTCACAACTCATTGTGCTAGGATTAATTGTTTTTTTTATTATTGCATTTATTAACCATAATCAATTTATAAATAAATCATTTTGTTTATTCCATTTGGTGAACTAGTCCAATCTTGCGTTAAAGTGAAAGATTACATACTTTATATTTTTCACTCCACATTTATTCACTTATTTTAGTGTTTGTCACCCCTAATCATGTTATGAATCATTTGCCTCATTTCCATGCCTTAAAGCCCTCATTAGTGTGCCAAACACTAATATACAAACTCACATTATTGTTAGAACCATGTTTTTCCTATCAAAAATTATCTTGCCAATCTAGATACTAACACCCCAACACTAATATACAAACTCACATTATTGTTAGAACCATGTTTTTCCTATCAAAAATTATCTTGCCAATCTAGATACTAACACCCCATGGCAATGGCCTTGATCCATCTAGATACAAGTGTCTATGTGGAGTGCCTTAATCTATCCTAGGCACAAATGTACTCATTCGCATGTCTAATGTGTTTTTTAATTTTTTTTATTAATTAAGCATCAATGCATCGCCTCAATATAACAAAAGCCTACCTACATTTCCTCCATAACAAAAGCCTACCTCTTATTTTGTAATAAGGGAGTGGTGGAAACGGAGTGGCACTTCGTCATGGAATGCACAGCGTACGAAAATATCCGTAATCAGTACTCAAGTATTTCAGATGTGGGCAATATGCAGCAGTTATTTGAGGAGGATAAGATAAATCAGACGGCTAGCCTCCTAGTCAAAATTAATAGCAGGAGATCTGATCTGGAGAAGAGTCTGGAGACAAACTAAGTTGTTGAGTGTCTCGGTCCCATAGGCTGTTTAGTCTCGTGGACGTCATTAAAATCTTTCATTCATTCATACAAACCCCTCTCCCCCGTCCCACCTCCACCCCTCCTAAAACCTAGTTGAAAATGTAGCAATCATCCCCTCCATTGTTACGGATTTGACTTTTCTCTTCCACGTTCTCTCTTGTTCCATTTACCGTTTTAGGATTTCTTTTGGCTCCATTATATAACACACATCCGTTAGATCTCCATTGAAACTCCAACGTCTATAAATCTCTTTGGCACTTTATTCGCCTACATTAATCATCCATTCCTCATAGTAAATGCATCCCTCGACAAATTATTGAGTCACCATCACCCTATTGCTCGAATGCATTTCTATTTCCACAACTCCCACACACACTACGACACTTTCCACTCAATTAGACTGCATGCTCTCAACATTGCTAGTAGTTTAGATTAAAACATGTCATCCTAGGGGACTAGCAAATATAGTCTCTATAACATTAATCACCATTTTCCCTTCACACTTCAACATGTGATGTCTTCAAATTGATAGGTCATTTCCAAAATTTGGACGCAGTGAAGGTATCAAAAAAATAAGGCGACCAACTTTGGAAATTTGTTGAGGCTTGAGAGTAGTAAACATTAGTGCTTATTTTAGACATGAGTACTCCCTAACAAATACAAGTGTGTGTTATCGAATACGAGTGTGGATGGTCGAACACAAGGATGGACATTCAAACATGAGTATTTGAGATAATTTTTAACCTTCTACAAACTTCTAGAATCCTTCCCCTAGCCTCTACCAACCGTCTACTACCTTCAAATCTACTACAAACATCAAAAATAGGGATACATTATTGTCCCTGTCCTTTTCGCTTATAATTTCATTTTAATTCCCTTCTTTATTATCTTTTGTTTTATTTGCATATATATGAATGCACTTATGTTATTGCTATTTGAGATGAATTTAACACATTGTAGAATAGAATAAACTAGTATGAACACTATAAGGTAATTTGATACTTTAGCTACATTATAATGAACCAACATGTCTTCACTCTTGTCTTCTAAAATATAAATAAGCAAATAGTAAACTCAACATTTCACATTAACATTCACACTTCCAACTCAATGTTAGAATTAATTTGATTTTAAACTCTAAAATCTTATGTACTTTATGTGTCTCTAATGGATTGCGAATGGGTACATGGATGCTTAAGGGGTGATAGGGTGATTTATTTATTAATTATTTTCTATTGATTTTCTTGAATATTGGCAGTAATGGCATTAAACAAGGGAGGATACACTTATGGTGAGTGGTTACTTATAACAATATTTATTTGAATGCATTTACATCACTTTCTCATTTTTAGGCACTAGGTGAGAGAGTGGAGTATCTTGTGTTGTGATAGGTGCAATCCACACGGTGTAGTGACTTGGAAATGGAGTGCTTCTTGTGCAAATGTATGTCATGGGATATATCAGTCAACATGTTATTATTATGGATCGCTGTCTTAGTGGAAATTATTTGATTTAGTCATGGGGGCATTTAATTTTTCTAATACTATGGGTTTTGGTAGTTTTGAATTTAGAAAACCATTTATGGTTTTCTCTTTATAGTTTTTTTGAATTGGATACCTTAAATAGTTATATTGTAGGGTTTTTGCAAGTGAGCATTGTTATGTTGTTGGAATGTTGTTAAATCAAAGAGTTGGACTTGATGGATTGATGTAACATTTTTATTATGATAATACATACTTGTATTCTCTAGTGGTGGAGTTGTTTTTGATAATATAAGCAACATTTACAGGGTGTTGTACTCTTTACACATCGAGCCTCAAGGGCCAAAAAGGAACGGGATCATTAAAACATAACAAAAAATTAGTAAAACAAAACATAGCAGCAACAGACCAACAACCAACCAAAACAAACTAGCAGACGAGACACAGACAATAGACTAGCTAGCATTCTCCCAATTATGAGAGAGGAGGCAAATGACATCCTCCCCAACCTAGTTGGGGCCTTCCTCTATGGCCTTCTTATCCATTTCATCCTTTAGAATAGTAGAAAGGGTGTCAACCGTGCGGTGGATCATCTTAATCACGAACCAAGCCAAACTAGTGAACTTCTTCTTGAGCTTCTCCACCCGCTCTAGCAACATGCGATGATCCTCCCCTTTGTCTGCACTCTTCGCTATTTCTTCGTGCTCCATAGCCTGAGGTTCAAAGGACTAGGAAGTCGAGTTCTCCTTTAGCATTTTGTTGAGATCAGAAAAGTGGTCAGGCCCTTCAACAAATTCCTCCTCCTCCTTCGTGTCATCCTCATTCCTATTGCCCTTCCTGCCAGACCGCTCCTCATCAGTAGAAATTTCATTAATCTGCACTTTCTTGCTATTTTTCGCTAGCCTGCCAGATCTCCTAATGTTGGTATTTTCAATCCCAGTCTCCACAATAGCAACAACCACAGTATCCCCCTTGGGGTCTCTCCCCACCACATTCTTCCTTTCTTTGTCAATGGTCAGCGGCTCCACCAGACCTTTCCCTTCTTCTTTCACTTTTTTCTTGGCTGCGGGTTTGTTGTCAGTCTTGTTGAGGGTAGATTTGCGTTCACAAATCCCAGTCGCAGCATTCGACAACGAAAGCCCCACAATCCCCTTTTTTTCTTTTTGGTGAGCAGTTTAGGCTTTGGGGTTTCAGTATTCCCCAAAGGTTTTCCTGTTGGGTCTTTTAGACTTAGCCGGGGAGATATTGGTCTGAGCAGGGGGTTTGACTTCCTCAATACAGACAACAAAAATGGGTTTGGGCGGGCAGAGTGCTAGGTGAAAATGATAAAGCCTCAAGATGAGGCCTTGGTGAACGACAGGGGAGGAGAATCCTCAAGGTTTTTGTCAATAGATTCTAAGCATTTCTCGACGGAGCTTTCCAGATCAGTGAGTAAGAAAAATGAGAAGCTCAACAACATTCTATGGCATAGGTGATTTAAAAGAGGCAAATGATAATAATATTAAGTTTTATATCTACCCTCTAAAGTGACATACTTCATGAGAGGAAGACAAGCTTGGTCCCATAGTTGCAGGAGAGCTTCTCTTTCAAAGCCAGACTAAGAGCGAATAGGTTTTTCGTTTCCTCTAAAGAAGGCATTGAGGCTTTCATTGTCCTAATGTGAGAGATTTCCCAAACACTTCTTCTTTTAATCCAACCAAGAAGGCTCTGGGCAATCAATACGGTATGTAGGACACATGCTTTAGGAGTTAAATCCAAATAGGCAATCTTTGTGAGCCCATTAATGGAAATATTTAAACATTTGCGGCTAGGTTTGCAAAAAAGATGATATTGGAAGGTTTTCCTTCCACATTGCCATAGCATAAGTAGTGATGATAGTTGGTCGTGGGGCCAAATTTAGCCTTCCCTAAATATTGTCCTTTTAACATAAGGAGCTTTTAAGCGGAGTTGATTAGACTAGGCAAGAGCTTCACATCATAATTATTAGTCACATAAAATTTGAATTTGGAAATCTGAAAGGATATGCAAAGGCTGAGAAAAGACCGCAAAAAAAGATTGTGTAAGGCCTAACTGAACTTGGTTGTTACCCTGTTGTACTTCTCATTACTCCTCATAACTAGCTCCTTTAAATCAATCTCCATCCCATTATTCAAATTATGCCACGAATTTAACACCTCAACATTCCTCTTCATCCACATCACCCAACAAGCAAATATGTGGACCACCCAGAAAGCCATAATGAACACGAGTTTATAAATCATCATTAAAAACAAGTGTGCCCTTCTCCTTAAGGATTATACCTTGTATTCTTGGCGATAGGTTCCCCAAATCCCTCAAACACTTAGAATCTCTCCAATGGGATTCGAGATTCACCAGGGCATCAACAACTCGATTACCCTCCCTATAAATGTGAGTAACAATCTTCATATCTAGCATCAACACCAAATGATTTATGTCTAACATGATATCCCTGGTACTCCATCCTAATAATTTGCCCAAGTTTACATAGTCAACCACCGACTTAGATCCCCTTCAATGTGCAATTTCTTTATCCCCATAGTAACAACTAACTAGATGCTCTTCAACAACGCCCTTGCTTCCACAGTCATGGAGGTCTGAATCCCTATACCCTCGAGTAACCAACCACAAAATTGCCCCTACAGTCCCTTATAATACCCCCTATGCTTGCCCTGCCTAGGTTTCCTTTGGCGGCACCATCAAAATTGAGTTTATGCCAACCATGATCCAGGGGTTTCCAAATAGTGTCTCATCTAGCCTAGGAGTGAGTGTTGTTGAATAAGTTGACCTTAAGAGTCTGGTTCCAAGCTTTAGCCATTTTAATCTCCCATTCAGTAGGAGCTTTGTCCGGGGTTTTCCCATTGAAAATCGATATTTTTTTCATAAATTAACCTTAGCCCTATACCAAAAACCTCCTTAGGACTCATCTCCAAATTCATGAATAACCGGTTGTTCCTCTCTTTCCATAAGCACCAACAAATGATGGGGGGGACCTGGTTCCAAATCTCTTTAGGTAAGGGGTGATGGAAAGGGCCAAACCAACCCAAGATGAAGGATTTGATGTCCTTGCACATAGTCTAGTGATTCCCCAATATTTCCCAAGCTAACTCCCATACACCAACAACAAACGGGCATTGCAAAAGTAAGTGATCCACATATTCTTCATTGCATTTGCACATCAAACACCTATTAGGGATCTAAAATCCCCTTTTCCTCAAGTTATCCTAAGTGAGGATCTTGTTATGGTAGGCAGTCCACCAAAAGAAATTTATTTTTGAAATCATGTGCCTATTCCAAACTTGTTTCTA
Organism: Sequoia sempervirens; assembly: GCA_007258455.2. Classification (NCBI taxonomy): domain Eukaryota; kingdom Viridiplantae; phylum Streptophyta; class Pinopsida; order Cupressales; family Cupressaceae; genus Sequoia; species Sequoia sempervirens. The sequence goes on along the minus strand of VDFB02089130.1, from coordinate 218,799 downwards.
GGGTCCATGCTCAATATCTTGAACTGACAACAGTTTGTAAACCGATTTGACTAAAAGATTGCCCTACCTATCATGAGTCTAGAAGAATTCATCCTCTATGTTGGATAAAGGTAATATGATAAGGGAGAGTAAGTCTTGTAGAGACTTAGCCAGAGTGAATAACTCAAGGGACAAAGGAGAGCAAAGAAGCAAATCCTTCCACCTCCTAGCCCCCGACCGACTAAGAAGGTAGTCACCAATGGAAAACCCGAAGAAGAGTTTACTCAAAATGATTTCTCCACATACTTTTAGTGTTATGTGTATGATTTATGAGCTTGATAATTTTATTATTGATGTTTCTTCTTCTTAAATAATTAAATGGTTTATCAAATATTATTTAAATCTATAAATCATATTTATTCACAACTTTTTTGAGTTTCCTCTATAGCAATTCACCATGTTTATCAATGTTTGGTACCAAAGTCATGTTTAGAAGGGGAACCTTTCTTGGAATTGTTGTGGATTTTTTGGTTGCAATGGGAGCTTTTGAATTTGTGGTTTTTTAAATATTTGTGTGGTTGGGTCCGTGGCATGTACTTCCATTTAAATATTAAGAAATTCAGTCACACCAAATATGAGTTGTGGAAGGTGGAGATGGATGAACTCTTGGAAGAAAAGGATCAATGGACGATAGATGCAAAGGAATAAAAACTCAAGGGAATGTCTAAATAAGATTGGATTAATATGGATAGGAAGGCATGAGAAACCCTAAAAGTTTATCTTTTGGATATTGTTCTCTTGAATGTCTAAAAAGGGGTTATTACTTTTAGTTTGCATAAGAGAATTGGTGAGATCTATCAAACAAAGAGTTTAGTAAACAAAAATTATTTTAGAAAAATGTATTTCTTAAAAATGAAGGAGACTTTGTATCCAAGAATTTAAATGATTTTTGTCTCATTTGGATTCAACTTTTTTTTATTAATTATAGCTAGAAAGGGGGGTGAGTTTATTCTATTAGTTTTCTCTTTACCCAAATTTTAGGAGAATCTAATCATTGCATTGAGAGGTTCCACTACAAATCGCAAGATGGAAAACCTTGTTGCAATTTTTCTCGGTGAAGAGATAAGTATAAAATCCACAAATGATGGTTCTAAGGATGCTTTGCATGTTCAAGGAAGGCCTAAATATAAAGTTGGATTTAAAAGGTGACATGTGATATCAAAACATAGGTCCAATTATCAGGGATGACTAATAGCCCCTAGGAAGAGTAGACTGTAGTGTTGGAACTACAAAAAGTGGGGAAACATAAATAAGGAATGCAAAAATAAGAAGAAAATTTATGATGATTTCTCCACCAATAAATCCTTGAATGATGGTGATAACAGTGCTTTATTTATTTATACTAATATTTTGTGACAAATCTTAGTTAATTGATTCAAGTTGATCCTACCATATTGCTCCTCGAAAGGAGAGGTTCTCATCTTATCAAGCTTGTGATGGAGGAAAAGTTTTCCTTAGTGATTATAATTCACATCAAATTATTGGTAAGAAAAACATATTATTGTGTTTAAGTGGGAGAATGAAAACACTCAATAGTGTGTTGCACATTCTAGAACTTGCAAGAAATTTTTTCTTTGTATCCAAGTTGAATGATTCTAGAGCATGTGATGTTTAACAAGTCTAGATATTGGTTAGTTAGAGGAAAATTATTTGTAGTGAGAGGCTTTTAGTGCGGTAATCTATTTAGGCTTAATTATGATGACCAATAGCTAAATAATCTAGTAACAAATTTCCTAAATAGTAATGTTATTCACACATAGGTTGGAATTGAATATTTTATTCAAATATATTAGAATATTTTTAATAAACAACATGCAAATACTTTATATAATGAAAAAACATAATATTTAACATATATTACAGCCTTTGTTTGAGGTTTTCTTCATGAAATTAAAGGTTTTTCATCCTCTAATGTCCCAAATTAAAGGTTGTTTTTCCTTGAGCTAATAGGTGAATGCATGGCTCAAGTTGTAGCTAAAATTATATGAAAAATCGATGATATTTCACAAAAAATATTCTCGCAAAAACCTCAAAAAAATTATATCACATCCTCAAGTGGCCTTGGAGAGAGAGCAAGATCATCTACAAGTGCACAAGTCACCCATGCCCCATACCAACATCTTCCCATGATCATGTATATGAAACCATGACATCTATAAATCATCAATATTTGTGTATGTATATATAAACTGTGTCTCTAAGGATTCAATGTATACATTGATAGGAATTTGAAAGTTTTTTCAAGCTTATCACATCTATTTGAGGCCATTAATGATATCTTGGGTCATGTAAGGAAGTAAGTAAAACCCTATGTCCAAATGACAAGGGTTTGAAGAAATGCATGACTAAAGGATGAATAAAGTAAAATAATACTCCATGTGAAGTCAATGTTATAGAATTCATTTGTTAAAGGGTGCGTGAGGTGAAGAGGGGACCTCAAAAATGAGGGTAAAGGGAAATAATTTTGCATAAGGTAAGTTAACATTAAAAACATTCAAGGCTCGAAAAGGAATCTGAGTGGAGAAGTATGGGCTAGGGAATTAATATAATATGTGAATGAGAAGATCAAATTTTACAAGCTCAAGAATGCAAGGTGGGACAATGGGGAATAGGATATCAAGGTCCTCACTAACAAATTTTGCAAGAGGGATGAGGGTAGGGATAACATTGAAGGTCTAAAAGAGGGAAGCATGATGAGGGGTGAGAGATGGTAAAACATAATACCTTGTACAATGATGTGAGGGAAAAAGGGTTTGAAAGTCCATAAATAATATAGGTAGGTGAGAAAAGATCAATATTTAGAGATATTTGGTACCATTAGAAGGAGAAGGGAAAATTGAAAGACCATTAGGGTCCAAGGTTAGAGGATCCATAATATATCATCCTTCAAGTATGATGGAAGGGGAAAGTCTATAAACCAATTGTGTAGCAAAGATCATGACTTAGGGAGGTCAAGTCCTTTGATGCCAAAAAGAAAGAAAGGAAGGGGAATTATGAAATATTGAAGGAGATAAGGGAGCATGGATGTGAGGGTGCGAGGAAAAAATACAATGCATGCCAATAGAGGAAATTCTAAATGTCTAAAACATGGGAACCAAGGAACCAAGGACTTGAGTGAAATGAAGGAAAAGGATGTTAGCATGGGAAGGTAAGAACTTGCAATGAGCAAGACAAAGTAGGGGTTTGTGGAACAAGGAAACTAATAAAAAATATCAAAGCAAGGGAAATCCAAAAACAAAACAAAAAAAGGTAAAAGTTTAGGAGATTAACAAAGCGGTAGATGAAGGAAAGGCATGACAACATGAGAAATATTGAAACCCTACCCACATAAGCTCTAGCCTTGCTCTTATCACTAATTATAGGGTATAAATACAAATTTTTAAGAGATTTAAGCCCAAATCTATAATTTGCACCTATTATTGAAAACATCTTAGTTATGTTGCTAGGACCATAGTAAAGTGATAAAGGAAAGGATAAATCAATAGATATATCATTTGGATTGGTAAAGTAATTCAATAAAAGAGGATTTCAAACAAGAAAGAAAAAATATTATGGTTAGTGATAAAAAAATTCAAGGCTTTAGCCTTGTGAGAAGGGGTTAGGCATCTAAGGGATGACAATTAGAAGGGGGATCCTAAGAGGATATCTAAAGAGATGAGTCTGCTAGAAGAAAGATGAGGATAAGCCATTAGGAATTAATAAAATAATCAATGGACTTTTGAATCAGTAAAAACCTATAGAAGAAGGAGATAGCAAGAAACAAAGAGAGACTATAAAAAGAGATTGAGTTAGCAATGGAATTGAACATGGAATAAAATAGATTCAAGAGATATAGGAAGATACTAGAAAAGGATAGAAAAGGATAAATAATTGGAATTAGAGTGCACTATGTTGGTGTGAATAGGGATATTACCTAACTAGTTCCGCTATTAGGTCCCTTTCACACCTTATCACTTAAATTTACTTAAGGTACACATGGAATACTTATCACTTTATGTCTCATATCATAATATTAAGAAACTTGTCATAATATTATGATATCTTATGTCTCACCTTGACCTATATAACCCAGGGGTTTTCTTTGAAACCTCAATCAATCATCATTATATATTTACGTTCGTTGATAGGAATACATTTTATTCTTGTCATATTGATCTTCTCATTTCTTTGTGATTTCCATTAGGCCTTTATATCTTGGGTGGTTGTCTCCATAGCCAGCTATTACATGGTATCAAAGCAAGTTGGATGCCTTTGGTTAGTCTTTTTGAGAGATCTTGAAAAGTTGAGTATTCTCTTCTCTTGCATCAAATGATGACCTATAGAATCATTAAATCTTGATAGAAATACCTGATTTAGTTTTTCCTTTTGTTTTGTCCAAATTGGACGTATAAGGCTAGATCTATGAGGGTTTGAAGCTAGGAGGTGGTTGCCAAATCCAGAAGGTACTTACAAATTTAGATCATTTTGGGTCAAATACGACCCTTCTATCACATCTAAAGGCCCAAGAACCTTGCACTTTGTCCCATGCCATCAAAGAAAAATTTTCCCCCCAAATATACAAATTTTTATGCAAAATATTCTATTGGTGTCATTGTTGCATAGGCTTGTGCAAGGTTGGTACCTTATTTTAAGTTAAAACAAAATAACATGTTTTTTATTAATATTTTTATTTAAAAAAAAAATAAAAATCTACAGAGTACCCTACACAAGCAAGATAACTTGTATGTTGTAGGTATCAGTGGTTAGTGCAACGCCATGTGGCATCTATTGTCATGACCCCATTATTGTGGGTACCACAACCATTGGTAACAATACTATTGTCAACATCTAAAAAGAATTAGAATATTCATGTGTTAAAAACCTAGATTCCACCATTAAAACAAATCTAGCGCCTTTCATGAAAAATAGAATATTCAGTCAGCTACAAGAATATATCAACAATTTTTTTCAATGGAATATTCCAGTTAAAAAGGAAATTTACTGTGATTTGTTGGCTAGTGTTAGCATGATGTATGTTGGGTCTCAAAATTTTTGATCCACTTCCTAGAGTAAAATCTCACTCAAAAGGTCAAGGTTGTCATCTTGCAAGTGAAATTAGCTCATCAACAAAATGTGAAGGGTTAATGGCCAACTATACGAGAGTGGGTTATATCTCCTACACTTCAAGATCAAGTTAAACTTGGGAGGGTGTTCCTAGGGGAATACCTTAACAGGAATTTAAATCAAACAAAATGGACAACCAAAACAACTACAACCAAACCAAAATGTAATCTTGACCCCCAATACTATCACTAGGTTAAGAAAAATTGTTTGCATATGACCCTTATATAGTTGATAACACTATGCAAACATGACCCACATAAAATGAATCTATTGAATGTTCACTTGAGAATGATTCCTTGGTTATATCAACAATCATGGGTACACAAGAAGGACCACCTAAACTAAACTACTAATTAAAAATTTTTGTTTGATGATGTGAGATTGGATTATGGTCCTAGACCAGTGCTTATCTATTAGGAAACAAAGTCATAGCACTGAGAAGAGAACAAACATGATAAGAAGAACATGCAACTATGTATTTACATACACCAATGAATCTAAAACCTTGCCACATAACATAATTAGTAATCTAGACATGACTACATATACTCATACATAAAGTGAGAAAGATCATTACAAGCCTTGCAATGTTTTCAGAATGTTGTCACATTCATCTAAATCAACATTAAATTTATACCAGAAAGTGTTGCAAGGGAAATACCTGGCTGTGAACTAAGATAATTTGTTACTAAGAAACCCTCCTAAATACATAAAAGTGTCATGGAGACATCTTGTAACATAAAATCCCATTACAATGCAAGTATTCTTCAATTTTGTAGGTCTACAATCTCTCAATAAACTAGACTGTGGCATTAATCGATGCCTTGTAATCTTTCTTGATGTTTGGAGACGACATAGTTACCAACCTCTTTCAAAATGGCACAAAAAAATTCATATATCGTAGGAGAAAATCCTAAATTTATTCACTGTAGCATCTCAAAATTTGTGGCACAAGATCAATCTTGTCCAAAATGGGCATTCCAGATCAATGGAGGCCACTTTAATTCAATATTGGTAGTTGGGGATGGACACCATGAATGCAAGTAGGTAGACATGAGGGTTGGAATGCAATAATATCGCATACAAGTCACAATTCGCTTCTAAGAGCTATCAATGATAAATTGGGCATAGATGATCATTTTGTAATAATGGCAGTAGTTAAAATAAAAATTTGCACTTTGA